>CM056173.1:21034604-21240635 GCA_029691765.1 Entomobrya proxima
AATAATGGTAATTATATAAATAACTACATTAACAGTTTGTGCACAAACCTTCTTAAAATGTGCAGATAGCATTCAGATTCCATATTTGTTATGACATTAAATCATGGGCGCATATCGAAATGCTCTCAGGTTACAAGTTATAACTGTTCCAGAAAAACTATTGATAAACTTTATCTAGCGAAGTAATGAAGCCTATGTTACAACAAAGGGGTTCACTTTCTTCTTGTACTATTGTAAGCACTCTTTACGTATTTTAAGCCTACATGTTCGTAGTTCGTAGAAAGCACAAAGACGCAATTTATTTGATTGGCATGATTGTTAATGTTATCTTCTTTTATTATTAGATCTTTTATTAGTAGGCCTTCACAAGCGACTAACCGTACCGTAACTATTGTGATTTACATACAGTAGGTGAATATTTGTAATGTGTAATGAATTGAGATTTCTATTATACGTGTATATTTTTAGCTTCCAAAATTGGTTTTATGATTCCATTGATACAATAAGCATCCTGGTTATTCTTCTTTGCGTAATAAATGGATTAAATAATATACAAGAAATTGTACAACAACAAGTAGCCAATTCAAAAGGCCAAAGTGCTTATGAGTTCTTAGATTCTAACTAGGTACACCTATTAGGGAATTTCAGTATTTTCTTTTCATACAATTTTATTTTTTATACAAGTTGCATATTACTATATTTACCATGACATTGAAAATCTTTGAATATTGTTTGAAAGAGCATCACAGTTTCATTACATTGTTAACGAAATCATTAAAAATATGGTTTTGCGTCAACTACCTTCAACCTTATAGTTTACATGTTGCCGATCAAAAGTAGACAGCAATGCACGTAATTAGAGCATCCAAAATTTAACATGTTCAAATCTTAAAGGTTAATGCAATTAGTTATCCTATTTTTAAAGTTAGTTACACGGTGCGTCACAATGTTTCTTTGTATTATAAGTGAATACACTATTTAATTAAAGCTTTTTACAAAGGGTTTACAGGAACCATGTCATGACAACGTGACTACAGATTAAGATTTCATTTCGTTTATAGATTACCATGGACGACAGTGCCATGGATGTTTTGATGCTTGTGACGTGACTGTAGACTTGTGTTTCTTAATTACATCAGGCAAAAGCAACCCCGGAAGCACAAAGCGGAAAACAATTTAAATTGAAGTGTTTGTTGTTTGAGTAATGTGTTATCAAGTAGAAATTCTGTATTGGCACGTGAAATATTTTCGACAGAATGTTTTCCGCTATCTGTAAGATATCCCCGCTTACATTTTGTTAGATTTTGTACTATTTTATTTGTATATATGCATTACTTGCCATTCGACGATACAAGGTGAAAGTTCACCGATAGTGAGACAGAAAACATAGGTATACCTCAAATGTGACCAGATCTGAACTCGTTAGTTTCTATGTTGTTAAAACAATAGTATACCATATTATACTGCCAGTACATTTATTTGACATTAATGTTTAACACAGCAACCATGCATCCGTCTACATGAGAAAACGGGGAACAAAAAGGCACACTAATGCTAGGAAAGGATGGAAAGGTGAGACCTTTAAAAACGCCACACTACTAGTACAGGTAATATAAATAAAAAAATAACAGGGAAATTATACGGCTTTTGATTTCTAGGAATTACTTTCCTCTCTCTAATAAAAGAATCATAATATGTTCGAATTTCAGTAGGCGAAAGTTTATTTGCACACCGGAAAAGCTTCATTTTCCTCAAAAAACTGCCAGAAGTACTACAAGAGTCTGCATTCTGCATATTATCATTATCTTTGTGTTTGCCCTTAGTCACTTGCTACTCAGGAAATTGCTCATTTTTGAGAAGACTCGGATTTCGACTTTTTTCAACCAGGTAAGCTGCATGGCAAAAAGAAACTAAAGAGACGTACGAGAAGGGGTTATCAAGAAAATCTATGGAGTATATATAGGTACTCTCAAAGCTGAAAAGATTTTTTTGTTTTCATCAAGTTTCATGTTTCATTCGTGCTTACTATAGTCTATAAAAGTTAGGGAATACAGCTCTGTGGAAAATGAAAAAATGGGGAAAAATAAGATTTCTTTGATATTTCCTTGATTCGTCGACAGAATATTCGCCTAAACAGGCTTCCTTGAAATGAGAAAATGAATTCTATTCAGAGTAATATGCCAAATTATAATTAAACAAGATTTTCTAATTTGGAACCACGTACGCAGTGAATTACTGAGAAAGCGGCTGCATTAAGGTGGAAAATTAAATAAAAATGTGAGTTAATTAGGTACCTGAGATGATGTAATGTACATTTTCTATCAAAATGCCTACGCATTGGAACTTCTTGTATAATATCGGAAGATGTGGTAAGAATTCATCCACCGGAAACAGGAATCCCCACAATCGTTCATATAGGTAACTGATACATTTGACATTCAAAATAGTGAAAAAATCTAGGAATTTTAAAAGTGTTGTCTTATTTGCAGAACACATAGTATACCTCAATGAAGTTTCTGATGAAAAATGTTATCTGACAGGTTAAGGATATAAATGAATTTCTGTGATGTCCCTTTGACTTAAAACATTTAGCACGACACGGTCAGCCGTGTTTGATAACCACATAAATCTGTTTTCCAATAAAACTATGAACATACGTTGGTATTAAGCTGCCTACTTTGAGCTTCTGCCTGAGCTACTCTACCGCGTCAAAGTTCCCTTGAGAGTGGAAAATTCTTTCTCGGAAAAATAAATGTTCTTGATTGCCTGTCCAACACTTGTGGTTCCCCGGAGGCAGTATTATCACCACTGACAGTAGTAACGCGGAAAAGAAGTGGCAAACCAGCTCTTTTGTGTATTTTAATCTCCAGTGATAAGGACACTCCTTCCTAGTATTCATCTTTATCAGTGTCCTCCCAGGGCACCATAATATATTGAGATTGAAGAGTGAAGACGACAAACAAGTTGGAAAAATCAATGATTCTAGTCGCTGCCAAAAAGCCAAGATGGAATAGGCATTTTCCCTTGAGAACAATGCAGCATTTTGAAAGAAGAGATTACTGTCTCGATCTACAGTTTCTCCATACTATTTACGTTGCGTACAGGAAATACCTGAAAAAATCTCCGTATTATAACTAAATTAAATCAAACCATGCAAGCAACTGATTTTAAAAATATTACACATGGGTATCATACAACCTACTCCAGAAAATTATTTGAAATTCAGAATGTATTATATTGTATATTATTAAGCCCTCTTTGATATTAGCTAAATGAAAGATTCGCTTATGATTTTTTTCTCTTTCAATTTACACTGAAAGGCTTCACGTCCGTAACAGAGGCAAGCTTTCATTTTACTTGCCTTTCACTTAAGTTTATGTTTAGTTCGCTTTTAGGGTGAAAAATATGCATACTTGAACTTACCATGCTGCAAGAGCTCTTCGGTGTGCTACAGTGCAATAAGTAACAAGCATCTATGATACATTAAGGGTAGGTTATTAAGTGTCAATTTCGACAGCTACTAAAGAACCCTTACGCAAACTCAAGTGTCTGGCTAAAGCCCTTTTGAACATTTTTACACTTGTTTCTGCTTCACAACAATCGCAATGGCTGTTTGTGAAACGTGATAGAAAAACCTTTTGATTAGCTAAGTGGTGAAAAGGGAATTTAAAGTTATTTTATCAATATTACCTTTGTGATCATTAAAATGGCACTAGCCGTGGTTTTCGTACCAATTAGAAACGCATTCTTCATTCACTTGAGCTAGTAAAGGTAGTTCTTTGCTATGAACAAATGTAAGTGCAAGTAAAAAAGTGGATAATAGATGTCGTTGTGAGGTATCCGAGCTAGTGTAAGCTAAATCTATGTGAAAAGCTGGAAAAGGAAATGTACACGCCACTTCTATAAAACACATTAAGATGATAACACGTATGTGGATTTCGGTTGAAAATGATTTCACTGGGCGTTTTACACGATGGTTTAAAAAATGCAATATATAAACGGAAGGAATCGAAACAGGTTACTGATTTACTAGTATTGCACCAGTAGTATTACTATATGTTATAGATGCTGGTCTTTACGAGTAGCTTTGGCCGCAATTATCACATCATTTTCTACTCAAAAATACATGATACTTATATCATTCAAATTACGGTTTCTAAAGAAGAGAGAACATAATAATGTTTCATGGAATACATTAACTAAGAAATGTGCTTTTGTAATAAATTATTAAAAAGCATTCCGAAAGTTTCACTTTGATATGAACGAAGGTAGGTAATTTTATGCATTTATCCATGTAAACATCATTAGTGCCCTGTACCATTTTATTGTGCAGAAAACTGCACTGAAGACACTGACAAGAGCACCGTAGTTTGACACTAAACTTGGTAACTATGACATTTACCATTTTAGAAAAGGGCATCCACGTTGAAAGAGTTTTAATATTTATATTTGTAACTCCACTGTTGTCATTGCTAATAACTTTATGATTGGGATATGAAGTTTCAAAGTTATTTGCTTAGAGATTCCCTTCTCCAGAAAATAGAAGGAAACATGACGTAAAACGATTAAAAGTTTTCTCCTGGGAACGACAACCCCAATGCACAAGGTAGATTAGGTTTTCACTAGTCTGCATGTACTTGCTACAGGCATTTATGACTTGTCGTCTCCCAGATCCATAACATAGTGGAGAAAGCTTTAATAAGTAAAATGCCGCATGGCACGAAGACATTCCTGACATAGTGGACATCTCTCAAATGGCAATCTCCGTTTTCATATTCCTTATTGATAAACGTGCACTACATTACTTATTTCATACGACCATGCCAAAAATGCATGGATGTCGTGTCGTGGTCCGGAATCCGTCATGTTCAGGATGACCAACTATTTCATGCAGTTGGCAGTTTGGTCACGGAGAAGATTCTAAATATGCTTTTACCGTATTTGTGGCTAGCATTCGTAATATTAAGCAGCAATAAACGGGAACGACTTTGACCAGAAGTTCAAGTAAAATGTAAATTTACAAAAATAGAACAAATATACAAAAAAACATTCGAGGTGATAAGATAAGATAAGATAAGGTGATATTTCAAAACTTATAACGCTAAAAAATCTACATACCTACTAGAATATTGGATAGTAATGCTTGGAGCATAAATCAAGGAAAGTAGAATTCATTTTTGAAGTTCAAACTGTGTGTGGTACAGCGGTGGCCTTCACTGGTACGTGATTCACAGTGTCTCAAATTACTCTGAAGCAATATGGTTGATAAAAGCTAAAAGGTGGCTGTGCTGCTTTGTCGGTCGTTTTGAAACACGCTCAAATTACTGCTTCCGCACTCCACAGGACACGATGGAGGTTGTCCCTCGAGACAGCTATTGTCTGAATTCACAATTATGAATGAAATTTGGATGAAGTTGAAGCATGGAATGTCTTGTGAGTGCATGATATGTGAAACAACGTTACAACGTTAATTAGTCACAACCCCGCAGTTTCCTCCAAGGATGATTTACTTGACGTAAGAATGAATGTATGAATTGTGCATGACTGCATGACTGAGCGAAACCTTGTGTAATACACAGTGGTGGTGTAAGCTCTTTGTAGTGTGGTTGTTTCTGGAATGGATGCAGAACAAGGCATTCAAAGGAACGTGATCTCATTCGACGTGCTCTTTTGTTGTGATTCCAGATATCTGACATTTTTTCTGCTCATTACAAGAAGTGATCCTGTTTGTTCGGCTTGTAACTTCCCGGAAGAAAATAACCTCCAAGATTTATATAAATATAGGTTGCACCAAGGTAAAATGAGTAAGTGTGCAAGTGGCTGCTGTTGCAGTCGCCTACCATTTCTGTTGCTATTATTATATCACTGTTCGTAACGTAGTACCAGTACACTGTTCCTAACAACACGTACTCAGGATGATTTTTTGCTGAAAGGACATCTTGGTCGTAATGTATATAGGTTCGTATGTATTTTTGGCAGGTAAGCGTTCTCAGGAGAAACTCAAGTGTGCGACATTTCCCTTTTCAAGTCTGCCAGACGAAAGTATCTCAGTATCTGTGTTGAAGGGAACTTTTTAAGTATATAAAGAAGGAAGATGTAGAGTTTTGGTGAATGGGCTAAAGGAAGAAGATACAAGTGGGAGATGGAGTGAGACGGATGTGGCTGGCTTTTTTCTGTCTTTCGGTCTCTACATGAGAAAGTGACGTGACAGAAAATTTTTCAAGTTGAAAAGACCTCGTCTAGTGGAGCCTGCGAGTTCTGCACTGGTCACAAACGCGTTCTTATTAGGGAATCATATATAAGGTTGCAGATGTCACAAATAAGCTTAGTAAGTAATTGGGGTTTTTTCCCTCTTGTACGTCTGAGGTTGCTTCTGCTTCCCATTAATGGAATGAAGCACCTTGATGGAGTTAACGGCAATTTATTAGCCTGCACCAAGCAGGACAGTACCTATTTGCTTTCATGCTATTTGAGAAAAATGTTTCGCTTTTCGCTTCCTTTTACTTTTCTACTGAGTTTGGTTGATTCTGTGATTTTTTCTGCATCAATGCCAATACCCTTATAAAAATAACGAGCCTAATATACGACGCACTACGGAGCAATAAAGGGAAAGTGGGAAGCAAAAAATTAATGAAAATAAATACTTTTCCATTTACGTTAGATTTTTTTGCATTCATGAATAATAGTGCACATATAGGCTCACAACAACTCATCAGCACCATATCGAATGTGCACTAATAATTAAATAGGTACCTTCTTTCTTAGAGCTAAAATTACTCAAGTATAAAGTTATCAGTCCATTACACAAGTATTTAGAATAATTTAGTACTTTCATCTCGGACATAGTTCTATGACATATAGCTTGCAAGGTAATTGCTACATACACAGAGATAATATTATAAGGTTGCATTTATTGTATGTTATCAAGTACTGCTAGTACCATAAAAATGTTATCATGTACGTAATGTAATAAACTTGTGTAATACTTTACTATTAAAAGTTGTTATATACGATTTAGCTAGTCATACAAATTGAAGATTGAAATTGTGCTATTTGGAAAGTTTCCCATCAATTTTTCCCACCTCTGCTACCGCCTGCTATTCCCATTGTTACACGCTTTACATACTTTCCCCCACTTTCTCCCAAAAAACTCTGGGTAGAAATGTGCTTGCGGAATGACTTTATTCAATGCAAACACTTAACATTTTTGCCCTTGCACTCCTTTCTGTGTGTAATAATGTGGCTGAGAGCTCAAATTAGAGGTGAAATGTTGGCACGGTTGTGGGCTTTTGCATTGCCATTTTCGAGGCTACACATTTTGTGAAGTGGTAAAATGTGTTTCCAATACACACATCACGGCATATATGCAGGAAGCCGCCAAGTTGTACAAGATAATGTACAATTTATAATACGCTCGCATACTATCAATCGATTATTTTTGTTGGAGAAAGGGACAGTGTGAGAGTGTGCATGAATGTGTGATGTTGTTACCAAAATTGGAGGAGAAAAGAGAGGGAGAGAAAGTACAATATTTACCACATTTTTGTTCCACGCCACTGATGATAAAGTTCCATCAAAGTGCAAAATACAAGTTGACAGCTACATGTGTCTGGCAATTCCAGGATGTGTCGTCATTGTGGGGAGCAGAGATGGGAAACCATACACGCTAAAAACCTGCGGTTGTATCTATAATCCATGCTTTGTATCTAGAGAGAGAGGATCTTAAAACTAGATTGAAATACACTGGATCGGTGTGAATGTTTCATGTTCATGTGTATAAGTATTCAATACGGTTATCGGTTTGTGGTACTCAAGTTGAATAGTACTTTTGCAATAATGTGTAGCATAATACCAATGTATGGTATAATAATACCATAATAATAATAATAATGATAATAGTAATAACACACAAAAATGCTGTGGATGCGAGAAGAGGCAAGTGAGTGTTAAATATACTTTGGCTTGCCAGAATTGACGTAATAGCCATGAACATTCACACATGCATTGCTCCTCTAGAACATGCTCGTGTTATTCTGCAAAATTGGAACGGTTTTCTTTGTCCCTGACAACTATTTGCCAATGTAGAGGAGCTTCTTGAAAGCCTTCCTGAAGTCCATGTTGAAGATGGTGTAAATGATGGGATTCAGCGCGGAATTGAGATAACCAAGCCATGTTATAAAGTTTACGACCTTGTCGCTGGGCTCCTCACAAGATTTGCAGAACGGAATGATGACATACATGAGAAAGAATGGGAGCCAGCAGACAACAAACACGCCCATGATGATTCCGAGGGTCCTTGCCGCCTTCCTCTCCTTCGACAGTGAAATCCGTTGCTTTTCTTCCACGAATTGGCTAACCTGTTGTGAGGGCTGTCGTGCCGACTTCTTGTTCCCACGACTGCTCCCATGACATTTCCCCGCTGGCCCAGTCTTCTCTCCCGATTCCCGGAATGAGTGATTATGTTGTTTAGTTGGTTGCTGGCTGGAGACGTCCGCATCCGTCACAGAGTCTTCACTTAAATTAGCTGGACTCAGTTTGGACGACACAGCCAAGTCCCCAACTGTCAACTGGCTGTGTAAACGTGTTTTCACACTTCCAGAGCTACTGGCACTACCAGCACTGTTCTTTGCCGTTTCATTCTCGGCGGAACTGCTTGGTCGGAGGGTATCGCTTGCACACGTGGGTGACTTATTCTCTTTTCTCGGCTTTTTTAATTGAATCCCGTCCTCGTTATTTTTGTCCAAGCAGTGATCTCCTGATCCATCATTCCCATTATTCTCAATTGAACTGATTGAGCTCCGATCCCGATCCGTCCGCTCACCGTTTTTCCCAGTGTTGCTAGTGTCCACGTTTTTGTGACGAGCCATGGCCGACAGGCGAGAGGCTCTGGCACGTTGACGAAGCCGTCTTCTTGTGGCAATAAAAATCCGAACATACACACCCGCCATCAGCACCAATGGGATAAAGAAGGATCCCAGTGCAGAGTACACAACATAGCCTTGTTGTCGGGTTAATTGGCATGGGGTATCTTTGTTGAAATCCGCTGGCCAGTCATTCCAACCAAGAATTGGCGGGGAGCTTATCAAAAAGGACATGATCCAGACAACTGCTATCGTGAAGAGCACTCTCTGTAAAGTCCGCTTTCGTGCGTAGTTCACTGGGTCTGTGATGGCTCGATAACGGTCAATCGCGATAGCACACAAATGCAAGATGCTCGCTGTAAAGAAAAACCAAGAAACACAAATTGAAAGCAATTCTTTTCCCCACTTAATTTGTTTTTTTTTTTCATTTTCATTCAACATCAACATGCACTTTGGTGGTATGCTAACATACAATTCCGTGCCTAACGAATACGATGAATCATCATCATAGTTTTCCTCAATATTTAGTACCGTTTATTTTTGAAGATTTTTACATGCAAGCTCGTTTGCCTTTAGCCATAACTAGAACGCACAAACATCTCGCGTACGTCTGCGTCTTCTCTCTTGTCACAAAAAATTAGGTCTCGCTTTAAGCGTCAACTCTACGTCTCGTTCTCATCCTCAGCCCTGCTTTTACTCGCATCAAACAGCATTCATTAACCGTCTGCGATATTTTTTGGTTTAAAATCTAACAATGACATTGCATTGTTTAACCAAAGCAACGCATAAACATACACAAGAAGCTATTCATGATTCGTGCTTTTAAGCTTGACTTTAAACTCTGTTCATACATATTTTTCGGTTGGCTAAATAAGCCACACATTATAACGCACAATAATAATAATGTCTTTATTGTATTATTTGGTGCATAGTGCATACCAAAATGCATATCCGCGTAAAAGATTATATATACCGCAGCATAGTTAAAGGAAAATCCCATCGAATCTCAGCGAATGGTAAGTCAACCCTTTTTGAATAAAGCTTTGTAAAAAAATATAATTAGGTATCGCGGATTACAAAAATTCAAACTCAAATCTATGTACTATATAGTATATATAGTACCTTAAATTCCTATTTTTCCTTTGGTACATTTTTTGGTTCATTTGGAACCTAGTGGAACCTTTTCTTATTCATCTGGAACCTATAAGGTATCTAAGGTTACCCCCGTGACATTAAAATTTCCTGCGTGAAATTAAGGTCATCATCATCAGGCAATTAAGGTCACTCACGTGAAATAGAGATTCCCAACGCAGAAATAAGGTTACACATGTGGAATTAAGTTTACCCACATGGAAATAAGTTCACCAACGTGGAATTAAGTTAACCCATGGGTAATTAAGGATACCCACGTGCCGCGTCCAATGTAGGTTACCCACGTGCAATTAAGGTTACCCACGTGCAATTAAGGTTACCCACGTGCAATTAAGGTTACCCACGTGCAATTAAGGTTACTCACGTGCAATTAAGGTTACTCACGTGCAATTGAAGTTACCCACGTACTATTAAGGTTACCCACGTAAAATTAAAGTCAGAATTAGGGTTACACACGTCCCTGGGCCTCAGTTGTTACTAAAATATATTTAAATCGAATTTCCTGCCAATTTTAAAGTGGATTAAAAATTGAGGTAAATTCGTTATGTAACTGCTTAAACTTTGTTGATCATACAAAATATTTTTTTTTATTTTTCAAATTAAATATATTTAGCGTAATTGCTTATAAACTTTGCATTGTATGTATGGCATCATCTTTTCCTTAAAACCCAATAATCCTTCTCCAGTACAACAGGGAAGAGTAACAAAAATACAAAAAACTTATTGCCAATTTTTGCATAATAGATTAACATGAAACCAAAAGAATTGCTCATGCCTTTAAAAAGTTCAATAGAAAATGAAATACATAATAAGTTGTAACAAGGCTAACATAATTTTAAATAAAAAATATCTGACATTACGCATAATAGCACAGAAAAGGCAATAAGTTCCTAAAAAATAAATACTGGCCACTGATTTTAAAACCATAATCGCTCGGTATTCAGCAATCAACATTGTCAAAGTCAAAACTGAAATGAATAATTTTTTACACAAAAAATTCCACACAAACATTTATTGCATTTTCTTTCCCGATTTCAATTCCCTTTCTCGCTTCATCCTCCAGGGTTTCACTACATTGTCGTAGAACAGCTTGCCAAAGAGGAAGATAAAGCTGCCGTAAACCACAGTGAACACTTGGATACTAGCCTCCGTTCTGGCGCAAGCTTCACCAGTGCCTAAGGTAAACATTTTAAAAACATTTTTCATAATTTGTAAAAAAAAACCTTAAATCTTTTTGTGAAATAATTTATTTTTTAATTAAAATTTTGCTTACGTTTATAGTACAACGAGGCCATATTCACTCCAAATCCAACAATCATTTGCGCAAATTGCAAGGTCGTAATGGTATTTGCAAACCAGGCTGGAATTTTGTAGCCGATTGTCTAAAAAATTAAAATCATTCAATGTTACAATTTGAAACTTAATCAATTTTTTAACTTTAAATCTCACCTTAAAAGCAAAATACGGATACATGAGCGAATGCACTCCATAATTTAGCACCATATACCACCTACAAATGGGTTCTACTATCGGCCCCAAAATCCAAACCGAGCCCATGGTTACAAGATGATGATACCACTGCAAGAATATCAATGGCCTTTTTCTCAACACAATAAACAGGGTATCACCCAGCTCCCAAAACTTGCTCAAGATAAACATCAGGGTCCAAAATCCGGTGGGAATGTCGCTGCCTACTTTGCTGCAAATGCTGTGATACAATCCTTGAGGCATATTTAACACCATAAGAAACCCGGGTAGTGTACGAACAAAGCCACCAAAGGAAAATATTCCCAGAGAAATGTCCCAAGCGAATAGGGCCCATTTGAGTTGAAAGGGAGGACGGTTTCGCATAAGACGTTGGATGCCAAAGATGGCTATTAGGTAGACCAAAGCGGCATAAAGGGCCCATTCCGGGTGGTTGCCGATAAGAGTGTGCCAGTAGTAGAGGTCGGCCTCTTCGAATTTGAAAGAGTAAATGGCTTGCTTGGGGTCAATGTAGGTCCATCCGAAGGGGTTTTTGCTGTACCGCTCGTAATAATCACTTTTGAAAAAAGGAACATTAAAAATTTGTAAATTGGTGTGCAGTTTCCTAAAGCTTTGTAAAATATTTCAAAATTCTTACTCTGTCGTATTTGTCGAATAATTATACTGCGGTGCCACAATATATTTCATATCCTCGTCCATTTTGATTCAAATTCCAAATTTCACTCAACTTAATAAATAAATTTTACAATTTAGAAAAAAAGTTCAAGTAAACAGCATAGAAAATATAACAGAGTTTAAAAAGTGAAGTCGAAGAACATTAGGAAAATGTGACACTCTTCCCTTTCCCCAAAAGAGTATTGAATGGCGTGCTGTGGCACACTAATGCATAGTGTCTATATAGGTACTTGACAATATTATTTAGCACGAAGAAATAAAATGCGTGTCAATACCGCACCATAATATCGGTATTAATATTACAAAGTGCCAAATACACTGAACCATCTAAAATAATTTTATGAACGAAGTTATTATTTAAAAAGGGTTGACTTACTCTTGGTTCACTCTTGGGGTTTTCATCCTTTTACTGTGCTACGTATAAGCTACGTATACAGATATGCATTTTGGTTCTGTCACTTCTGTCTGTTGTCTGTGTCCTTATGCATCAAATAATGCAATAAAAGCACAAAGTGCATTACTGTTCGTTGTACTGTGGGGCTTATTTAGCCAACCGAAATATGTATGAACGGAGTTAAAAGCCATGCTTTTAAATTCACGAATAGCTTGTGTATGTGTTCATTGTTCAACAACAATGCAATGTCATTGTTAGATTTAAAACTAAACATATCGCAAGCGGTGAATGAATGCTGTTTGATGCGAGTAAAGCTGGGCTGCGGAAAAGATGCGAGGTAGAGTTGACGATTCTATACGACAAAAAGACGTAGACGTACGTAAGATTTGTGTGCGTGCTTTGTTAGCTGCGTTCTAGTTATGGCTAGATGCAAAATAGCTGAGATGTAAAAATCTTCAAAAATGTTTGGTACTAATTATTGAGGAATCATCATCATCATCATCATCATCATAGTTAGGCACGGAAGTGAGAGTTATTATACTTTATTTATACTCCCAGTGGCTATAAACTAGTTACGCAACATTCACCAAGCCACCTCTGCCATCACAGCAATCCTCTTGGCGTTCCATTACAAAAAAGTCTTGCTTTCTTGTAAGGAGCTGTTTTTCCTTTCACAACACCCGTCTATTATCACAATCGGATGCGCATGGTCTGCTACCCAATTCATAACAAACCTTTTTTCATGAGAACTGACGCTCTATTACACTTGGTTGCTTTTGCTCTACTGTAAAAACAGGCTCGCACTGAAAAAAACCTTGTGAAGAGGCTTACGCAAGACCTTCTGTACATGAACAAGCACTCTTAACTGCGTTCAATGACAGCTTCTATTGATTTAGTTCATTTTCTTATTCTATTTCTTATTATCATCCTCATCATCATGCCTCAGTTTTCTCTCTGGTCAGGAAAGGATACTGAAAGTGTATTCATTCTATAAACACGATGACATACCGGCTGCCTGCCACTTAAAGTTGATGACACTTGACGTCATCAAAACTTGGCCAAGCATGAACATGCGATATCATGGGAAAACAAGTGAGCTACCAACATCATCAATGCATATTTTTTATTATTATTTTGATAAACAGGGTGAAAAACAACGTTCTCTCCGCTAACTCCCGTAATATTATTATGTGCTTATCTCGGGCAGAATGAAATAGGGTCAGGAACACATTTCACCTCTGGTGAAAGTCGTATACAATATGAGATGTGACAGCATAAGGGAAAATCTATATCTGAAATGTTTATACAGGCATGTCTGCATACATATATTTTATAACCTGACAGTACAACATGTTTCAAAAACAAGTTTTATCCCATGCTCATGTTCACCTCTTACATACTTTTTTTTCTTTCGGTTGACTTGGGCGTACCACATGGCCCCTCTTGGTTTCGTTTTGGCACAATATGAGACAAGAAAAGCACAAAAAAGAAACTTTACAAAAACTTACTTTTTGCATCAGTTACTTTATACCTTAAACTGCTCGACTTATCCCTTTCACCCGAAAACGAAAAAAGAGAAAATATATCCAGTTCTATACAAAAAAGTAGTGGCAGTGTAGATAAGAGGAAAATAAAAAAGTAACTAGGAAACGTGATGAGAGAGAATGAGAGAGTTGGTGCTTTCAACGCCAAACCTGTCATTGACTACGCATGCCATTAGAGTATTGATTGTGAGTCGCAATCATAATCAAGATTCTATAATAATGACAATATGTTTGCAGAGAAAGTAGCTAAAGTCATGTCAGCCTCGAAAAATTGAATTATGGGATCAAGAAGAGAAGCCTATATCTCTTGTCATGCATTCTTGTGTAAGGAGAAAGGGGGCAAAAACGAGGAGCAAGCTTTAGTAGGCTGTGTACTCGCACTCTCACACAGTGCAGTGCTGTCACTTTTTTCACTCCCTCTTGCTCTCCTTTCTCCATCTTTGCCCCGTTTCATTGAATGTAAGAATATTGCAATCACAAAAGCAATTATGTTGTCCCTAGACAACTTCCTTCCTCAATGTACAAAGTCAAAGTTGTGTGCGCCCATGCACACACCCTGAGTAATATTATGAAATGAATGTACAACAAGCAGATCAGCCTGCTGCATAATGTTACTTTTATGTGAGGAGGGAGAAAATGGTGAAAAGAGACACACAATCATGTAGGGTGTCATGGGAGTTTAGTGCGCTTCTCAAACTCAACCTCTGCTCTGCTACAGTGTAGCGTCCTCGTCCCCATGATTGCATCGGCCTCGCAACTTTGCACCAACAACACTGCTAAATGTCACTCATTGAATGTATATTATGAAAGCTTGATTAATTATCCCCTCTTCTAACATTACAATGCCGCCCGGCGATAATATACAAAAAGTAATAGTAATGATGATGAGAGGACGTTGTTGTTGCTGTTGATGATGGCAGTGGTGGAAGTGGATGGGCGGATAGAGTATAAAGGGTAATAGACATAATAATAATCATTACCTGTGCAGCAAAGGACATCCGATGTGACCCAAAACTCGCATACCACTTTTCCCAGTACCCAACGTCCCAGAATTGAGTAAGCTACGTTCAGTGGAAGCACAAGGATGGCCACAGTCATGTCAGCCACAGCCAATGACACGATGAAAAAGTTTGGAGCAGAGCGAAGGGGTCTGTACGTGAATACAGACATGATTACGAGAGCATTTCCGACCAGGGTGAGGACTATGATGAGGGAGAGCACGGTGGCGGTAAGTGCAGCTTCCCATTCTGGCATGGCCAGCATAACGCCCAGGCTACTCATGTACCACTGTTGTTGACCGTCCGTGGTCTCATTCTCCGAGGCGGTGATTATCGAGTCATTTGTACAGTTGTTGTACAGCCCATCGCATCCGGAATCGAGAAAGTTGGTGGTCATGTTGTTCATGGCGGCGGATGATGCAGACCAAAAGCCAAGGACGGGGTCAGAATAGGCTGCTGGTGTAGGAGCGATAACGCTTCGACTGCGGGATGTAGTTGCTGCGATGATGCTGGGGGAAGAAGGACTTTCTGGATAGATGCTCGGCATGATTACGCCCATTGTGCTAGTTGTTGAAATCTTTTGATGAGGAGGATGATGAGAGGGAGGAAGAAGAACAAGAAGTAATCAAAGCACCTTTTTATGTCTCTCTTCTCCTGACACTCATTTAAACTTGAGTTCAAGTGCTGGTCCTTTCATTCGGGCAACAAGCAATTCATATCAGGCGGCTTTGTGTACAGCTCCCAGCAGAAAACAACGAGAGAGAGAGAACCTATAAGAGAAAAAAAAAGTCAAAATGTACACATTATGTTATGCTACTTAACATTAGTATGAAGTACACTAGTATATGTATATAAAGGCTTAGTTTCTAGTAGCAAGTGCTCGTGCATTTAAGCAAGGATCTATTCTACCAACCCATTCAGCAGTTAGCTTTTCTGGCAGATTGACTTTCTTTAGTATCTCCATGCAATTAAATGGTTATAGCGTACAAAAGAATGTAGTCACAAAATTACGTCGCGGTTTCAAGAGAAAGCATGTGTAGGCATGTAATGTGGTGGTGATGTGATGATCATTGAAAGGTGCTTTGGTGTGGTGTACCAGCGGGGTTTGGCTTTGGTCATCATGGTTTGTGAACATCAAAAAGCTATTTTATCTTTGTGTCCATTCATTGTCCTTGTAGCCCCACACAGAGTCTTTCAGGTGCTTAACTTGATGGAGTTTTTTTTGCGTGTGGTGTCTGTGAGAACCATGATGGACATGAATCCGTTTTGGCTAATGCACGTAAACATGGGTAAAATTATGCGGGTTTATTGTATAGCTACATGGTAAATAAAAATCAGTCTAAAAGTGAGTCTCTGCAGCGTTGAGAACTGTTTACCATACAACTTCATTATTTTCCGTGGGTGGCATAATGATGCGTAGGCATTAGTGGAACGACGATGAAATTGCTTTCTATCTCTTCAACTACAAGTTACAACAGGTGGGGATGGTGAAAGCGAAACGTCTGTTTTTCTTCAATGAACCCAGCGCTTTATGCATGTAGACATATATTTAGCTGATTTCTTTGCTTACTTGACTCAAGTGCTATTGAGTTTCTCGGTATAATAATGCTTTCCAAACAATCATTGAGACACGGAAAGTCATGCAATTATATACACACAACTGCTATACAAACTACTTTAGTCTGAATCCTTGATTATGAAATGCTATTTTTCTCCCCGCTTTATTTTCTTCCCTACTTGTTACTGTGTAGTATTTGCCAACTCTTTGCACTCTATACAATACAAACTTCACGTTAAAGTGCAAATACTAAAGTAGTCCTACTTTTTGAATGCAATCCAACTCCAGCCAGTGGGAGTGATTAAGATCTTGGATTATGACGTCAGCTCAGTAAATTATCTCAAAAGGGAGAAGAGATGATTTATTTGGTGCAATTTATTTTAAAGCTCTCATCGCCACATTGGTCATCATCAGCGTGGATTGTTGTTAAGCGCTCTGCTACCTTGAACGTTTAAAACAAACTTTGGCATACTAGTCCTATAGCTTTTAGTACAAGTGGCAGGACAACTCTGCTTTCACTTTCGTTTCACAACCACTTTCGTTCTCATCCTGTAGAGCGTACAAGTTGTTTCGTGTTCTTATATAATTGTGCACGCACACCAATGCCCCTACAGACACCAGCTGGAGTCCAGGAAACAAGTGCACACTAAACGAGCCATGTCCATTAATAAGGCATTCATTATTAATTTGGCCAGACTATTTGCAAAGTTTGGTAGCTGTTTATTTAAAATCGCCAAATTCATATTTCGCAGTTTTCCCCGTTTTCTTTTAGTAACTAATATAGATAATACGGGCGCTGTCTTTACATTTTTTGTTGTTTTTTTTTTTCTGGAAACTAATTCGTCATGGTTTATACACAGTGAGTAAGGTACTACTACTGATTTTAGAGCCAAAGCCCAACACGGACTGTTCAGCTTTCTTCTTGCTCTGCACACAATTCTTGCTGATAAATTGGGTAAAAACATAATGACCGGAGACTATTAATGACTGGGAATGGTGCTCAAGATAATGTATTTCTATTAACGAGTATATATACTTAATGAGCATCAGCATCATCATCGCCTTCTCTGCCAGCAGTGTAATTTATGTGCAGGCAAGGGAAAGCTTGTCAGTACCATTTTGCAAATTGTAACTCACGACCAAGCATGTGTACACAGTCATCGTAAAAACTTGAGTACACGGGAAGTCAAGTGACGAGTTGCTTTCAACCACTTAAAATTATTCACTCTAGTCTGCTAGTCTGCTCAGCGAAAACGAATTGGGGATGCGGAATTTGTGGATGTTAAATGTTCATAGCATAGCTGAAATTTGTAGTAAGTGCTCACTCCAGGAATAGTTGCCGATTGGTATGGCATTTGGAACAGCGCAGCTTGTAAATGTGCGCGGGTATTCCCTATTAAAAACAAACAATTTAAGCTGCCGTTTGCCCATTAAGGTTAGCAGTAGTAGTAGTGAGTGGAGTAGTTTGCAGAGATGCTACAACGACGAAGAAAATGAGGGAAATAGTTACGAAAGTAGCGAGAGAAGAAGACAATTACATCCAAGAGTGTTGATAAAATCAAGTACAACAAAAGTAAAATGAGACGTTTTATTTTCCTGCATAATGGTATTGGACAAGTGTGTGTGTTTTGTATGCACATAAATAGAATGGGATTCTCATGATACTCCAGAAATTGCTCTCTTCTGGCATACGCTTCTCTAGCATTTTTCCATTCCTTCAGATTTCTCCGTTGCAACTGCAACAGCCAAGCTCATTTCTCGGTGGATTTAAGACGAACTCATTCCACGAGGACAAAGTTTTTCTGCTTGCTATTAACTTGCATACTTGCTAAAGCGTGGCAGCTACTTTACATTTTACTAATGCTATTTCGTACTCACAGATGTTTTATTGGGGATGCATTGCTAAAATGAATGATGAGGAATGCAGACACTCGAAGTTTTTTTCGAAGGGAAACAGAGACTGCTGCTGCTACTTCTTGAGCCCTTGAAGAAAAGGGGGCAGTCACAAAAGAGTGCTTTGGATTAGTCTGTATATAGTTTATACTGCAAACTTGGATTTTACTAGTTTGCAAGCCTTTAGAACGAATAGATAATACCGTGCGAATTGTATAACGTTTTAAAAGTAAAAAATGCTGTAAAGCAGTTTTGTAAAATATAGTTTCCAACAAATATCTCCTTTATACTTGAAAAGCCAAGGGGTTTAGCGGGAATAAATATACAATATTTTATGATAGCGAAGAGCAAGACGAATGAGGGCTACGTTTCGGTTTCTGAGGCTACGACCGCGTGTCAGCTTAAGTAATAGAGTAAAGTGACAAATGACAAATATAAATTGTACGGATTGTTTCACTTCCAGTTGCATACACAAAGGAAAGGAAAATAATGTTATGTGTGTTTGAGTTTTGAGTTCAAACGAGATATTTAATTGCATGTTTAAAGCGCACAAAAGATTTCACATCTTTTTTGGATTTCCAGGCATGTCTCCCAAGAACTGTTTTATATCCCAATGGTCTCTTTCCTATGCTTCATGTTCATGTCCTTTTTTGCATTACTCGGCTTGGGAGGCAGTTTGAAATTACTTTCAGAGTTTACTTGCGCCAGCACAATAAAAATGTAAAAAGAAGAAGGAGCAACGATCACTGAAGCCTCTGCTGCCTTGACATATAAAAAACACGGAAAAAAGGAGTTTTGTTGTGTACCACTCCTACAACTAACTTGTGGTACTTGTCTTTCGTCAGAGAGAGTAGCAATATATTTTATTATATAATGTAGTGTTGGTGGTGGATGGATGTTGTGTGGCCGTTCAGTCGGAACCACTACATGAACGCACAACTTTTTTCCCTGCCATTCACATTTATGAAAGGAATATGAATAGAAGAGTTAGTGAAGAAGGGAGACAGGGAGGTGGAAAGTGAGAGAGAGAGAAGAGGAAGAAGCACAGAAAAAAGAGACAAGAGAGCCAGTTTACGGATAAGCAAGGCTGTACCGGTGGTGAGGCAGGAGAAAAAGGAGCTCCTTATTATTTCATTTTATACATCTATCTTAGAAAAAAACGGGATAAGAAATGGGTCTGCCAACCAAAAGCTGTAGCTCCTATTTCTCTCCTTTTCTTGCTATTTATTCACTCCTCTAGTTGTTCCTATTAGTTCTTCTCCTTCTCTCTTTCTCTTCTTTTCAGCCCATTCTATTGCTCCTTCTTGTTCTTCTCTCTCATTTTTTGTTGCTTCGACTTTTCCTTTGGTCTCAAAGGTTTCCCTGTAGCGTGAGCGAAGCTAAACCACCGAAAGCTTTTAAAAGGCAAGCACAAGTCTGATGACGCTGCCTTTCACTTTTTCATCTTCTCTCTCTTTCTCGGTCGTCTTGTGTCAGTAGTTGTACTACTACAACTACACCAAACTACTAACTGCTTTTCCACCAGCACACTACTTTTTTCCTTAACTGCCGTTTGTGACTAGTGCATGCGACGACGTTCACACAGACAAACCAGCCAGTCAGCAGTTGTTGTGAAGCCCTTCAGAACTTATTCATGCCACTCTTCTCATTCAATGCCCTGTATAATATTCACCAGGGAAAATTGTTCCGTGCCAGTAGATTTCAATCTTGTGTGTGTACGCGAGCACCGTTTATTTATTTCTTTTGGTGATAGAATGAAGTGCCGAGGTAGACGGGATTTCGGCAAGTTTTTAAGCGCAAGCATATTCACGTTCAACACTTGATGATGAAAGAGAAGATAGCAATAGTAGTAGTCATACGCGTATATGGAGTGGTTATGATGATTGAAAATAAGCAAAAATAGTTCACCCGCATTAGGTACAGCCTCGTCATTATCATCACGTGCTTTTGATGAGGTTAGATATATTATTGTTTTGTATCCATATTATGTGTTTAGTTATTTGGCTTTCATTCAGTTATGGTCTGCTATTCATCATCAAATCGGCAGGCATATAAACACTCTCCACCTGATATGAAGGGCATCACTTAAGAAGCAAGACCTTGCCTGCTTTTAAGTCGCACAAATATAATATATTATGCATGTTTTTGTCCTCTTTCAACTTTTCTCGTATGTCAGCTAATCGTAATAAACAATGAATTTACAGATAAATTCAAGCCTCCACCTAGAGATGATAATGCTGACAACGATGCTGACGAGAGCACAGGCTTGAGGCTTGACAACATTGCCGACAATCAAAGTGATGATGAACGCACTCGTTTACGACAACTGTCTAGATCCCTGTCGAGATATGTCGGGAATTATGTAGATGCAAAATATTTACTCATCAAGCATCTCTGAGCAATAACGCATTTTACACCAAAAGGACTAAGCTGACTGCTTCTCTTTCTCCCGTTTCCTTTCCTCCGCTTTATCCTTCTCCGCCACCACTTTTCTAGAAAGTCTTACTCTCATGCATTCATTTTGCGCTGGTTTAAAAAAGCACTACCCAAATAAAAGCCAGCAGAGTCTGTGTACTTAAATAGTGAGAAGAAGTGTAAAGAAATATATAACAACAGAAACGCTCTCTTCAAGTTATTTTTTGTGACGCGAGCACAAATGAAAGTGAAAGTAAGCAAAAAAGCAGTAAAAACTGGTGCTATGCAAGTTCCGGGACAAACGGCAAACGCCGTGTAATTAAAAAGAATATGCAAACAAAGTTTTTCTTTAGTGTCGTAAACCAGCACCCCGGTTTCCCAGAATTACACTTTATGCCCTTTTGCATATTATTCGAGCAGATTACTGTACATTCAGAGAGTGTGGCGGTGGGAGTAGGTGTAGGTGTGTTGTTCCACTCCTCCAGGGTATTATCATAACCTTTTTTATGTAAACTGTTTTGTTGCCAGTCCTTTTTGCAGTGAAATGATGCTAAAACAACATAATAAACGCGTGTGTGTAGATATAGGAAATAGAGGACAAACTGGGAACAGAGTAGTGGTCTGATGCTAATAGTAGCTGGTCCAAGTACTTAAAATGACAATAGTCAAACAACAGGAGAGTAAGGTGATAGGAAATGGGAACGTGGAAGCAGAGTGCTGGCGTGTGTGATAGCATCATCTACAAGAAGATGACGAGCGATATAAGCAAGAGTGGAAATAGGGAGCAGTAATTCCAAGAATGCGACAGTTTTGAAGGCTATAATGCTTGGTCCCTTCGCGTAGCATGCCTTGTTCCAATATTTAATAATACAGGATCGTGACGCCGCACCAGGCAGCCAACTTAGCAACAACAATATAATGCAGCAGACAGTTAGTAGAAGTAGATTAAAACTTGTCTTTACAAAAATATGATCTTGACAATGATGGGTTTATTTCCCAGGGCTGCCACAGAATTTAATGTGCTCATAGAAGTACATGTAGTTGCTCTTATTGTTTTACGGTTACACACGACCTGGCACACCTCAACATTGGCGAAATGGAAACTGTAAAAATGCCAAGTGTAAACCATTATAAACATAGATGCATAATGTTCATAAAAATAGCAGAAAGTGTAATCATGCGACAAATACTTGAGAAGCACCCACTTGGAATACTACTAGATACAACTAGTATTTACCGCAGCCACAAGTGATTAAGCAACCTTGATGCTGGTACTGAGAAAATATGATGTAGTTACTATTATAGTATGATATAGTATATTATCATAGTATTTTAGTAGTACCATTACTTTCACCGGGTGAGAAATAAAGTTCACTTCAATATATGATTATGAGAATCAAGACAGGATAATATAAGTAAGTGTATAATGTGCTTATTTGTCGTCTTGGTGGCGTTTGCCCATTCCTTTTCACATTGCACATAACATTTTCCAGTAAATATTATTACTACTTTTTTCACCGGAGCAGAGTATTCATAGCATCACTCTCAGGCAGATTGTTTGGTCTAAGTGTGCTGCAAAACGAATAGAGATTCCCTTTTGTAACACAGCCAGACAGGGTTGAGTCAGGGGAGCGAGACGCCACCACACAACCACTCTCTCAATGTTTACCCGGAGAGAAATGATGATGAGGACGACGACGTTTGGCAAGGAAATATGTGCCATAGAGACGAATAGTAAGTAAGCAAACAAACACTGCAATTTTGATTCGGTGCACTCAAGTTCCTAAACGTTCACTTCATCGGGCGCACGGGGAAACCTTAAGTTATCAACAGGAGTTGTGAAGGCAGAGTTTTGCTTGGGTGCAACAAGAGTAAACATTGTTTACTAAACATGTTATAGAGAGCGGTTCGGGTGGAAAAGTATGCGATATTAGGTTTTATGCATTTGGAAAAATTATGGTAAGCCGAAAGGAAGCAGAAATTGTAATATAGCTTCCACTGAGCATACATCAGATTCTTTTGCATAATCTAATTATGATTCGTTCAACGAACAGGAAGCCGTAGCTTGTCATCAAGTGGATATTAATAAAGTGCATAAGTGAGTGTGCGGACATTCACTTTATTTTCACTCACTACAAGTTTCTGACTAGGGTAATTACTCATATGGCATATAAGAGTGCATTCGATACGATTATCGCAAACTGCCGTTTAATACTTTTGCCATTTCTACATTACGTCTAAAGCACAGAAAATTCAATAATGATTAACTTTCGCACAGAAAAACGGACAAAATAAAGTGCTGGTCAGAGTGAAAATAGAATGGAAAAGGAATTTCATTAGTGACTGATGATGATGCATGTGTTTTATCCACATACCATTTTGAAGCGGCACGTTCATGTCAAGTATGTGCTCCTCCAACAGCAACAGAAAAATAAAATAGCGTGAACATCAACAAGGTATGTGTGTGCTAGCATTGTAGTCCAGTTTCATGGCAGCTGTACCAGTGCTCCTACACCAAAATTGCGAGAGAAAATGATCGTTTTCTAGTCCACGCATTCACCCAACATCAACATGTAGATAGTTTTCTGTTTTCCGCTCGCTCCAAGAATAAATGTTGACATGCCGTTGACGGGTGTTAAATGTATGGGAATATTGGAATTGAATAGTTTTTAGAGATGCTGGCTGAAAATGTGGGCAGATTACATTTATTCACTGATGTCTTTCATTGTCATTATTTCATTTGTCTGTTTTCTCTACACAACCCGTACACAACTTCACCTTGACTTTTGGCAAAGACTCAAAGCAGCCAGAAAGTTAATTAAACGCGCTGATTTATGAGTGAATTCTTTTAAGCACACGTTGTATAGAAATTGCAACAACAGCAACAGTAAGAGAGGATATTTATTTATAGTACGTCACTCTTCTCCGGGAGCGGCGAGGTGGTGGC
Source organism: Entomobrya proxima (assembly GCA_029691765.1). Lineage (NCBI taxonomy): Eukaryota > Metazoa > Arthropoda > Collembola > Entomobryomorpha > Entomobryidae > Entomobrya > Entomobrya proxima. The sequence continues at coordinate 21,058,527 of CM056173.1, forward strand.
AGTAACGCGTGATGGGAAAAGTGGCAAATGTTAAGAAAAGAAACTAATAATGAGACTGTGAGCATTCATACTTTAGTTATCCACTGTCAGTCAGCGCCCTGCTTCTTGTTTGCAATTGTCCTGTCTGAATCACATTTATGCTACTGTCTGCGCACTGACTTACTTTTTCCATTAACTTTTGTCATTTGTGTGGAGGCAGGGAGGTGGATAAAGAAGGTGCTATATGGTCGACGTGAGATATTACCGTGCTGTATAATCAAATGATAATATTATCAAATAAAGTAGCATCCTTTTGTTATTTTTCTATAGACAAGTTGTGTGATGTGCACAAATACTGGCGGAAAATGACAAGCCGATGATCTTCTCTTCTCTGAGCTAATAATGAAACGGAGCAGAAAATGCTTGGAGAGTGGATAGAGAGAAAACTAAGCAAAACGAAATAACAGAACACGAGAAAGAGATATAAAGTTAATGTTCAACTACTTTGTTGCATTTGCCAAATTCCCGTCTCAAAATTATATATGGCCGTGGTGGAGCAAGTGGCAGTGTGTCGTGTAGGTGTGCTCGAAACTAAGTAATTTGAGTAGGATTACCAAAATAAACACGAACTAAAAAATGTTGTCACTTCATTCCCTCCCTCTCTTTCCATCTCTAGCTTATATTATGTGTTCCTATTCCTACACAAGAACATCCTTGTACTCAACGCGTAACAACTAACCACCGTATATTTATATTTATCACGGATAAAACAAGCACTCTCTCGTCTGGCTCATTCGTCACCATGGGTTATGCCTTTTGGGATAAAGTTTTTACCAACAGGAGAAGGCAAACCGACTTCATTACTACGTGTGAATGTAAGGTGCAGAACGAAAAGAGCAGCACAACGCTTCTTTCAAAGTAATATATTCCTGTAGTGAATAATATTCGTGGTGAGATCAGCCCGGCTTGGTAAAACTAAAGTACAGTAATAGCAATATGTACAGTAACTTGCCTTGCTGTTGCTGCTGCTTTGTATCTCCATTCCTTTCCCAATCTCATTTAAAATGGGAAAATGTGTGCAAAATGTTATCTGTTCACCACACACACATGCCTAATAAGTAACCAGTTAAATACACCAGTATCCAAGTTAAATCCTAAGACCACATGTCGGTGACAGAGAGGGAGAAAGAGAGGTATAGAGAACCTTAAAGTGTAAAATTGATCATGTTCATGCTTCCAGTTTTTTTCCCTGTAGTACGTTCACCAGCTTTTGTATCTCTCATTCTCTCTTTTCTTCGAGGAACACGCAAGAGGGACTTAAGTAGTTTTTACTTTGATGAAATGGGTATCGGCGCCGCCTTTCTAAGACAGGCCAACATCATTACACGAAAAACTATTTATACACGCGCGTCCTTTTTATATCTTTTACCAGAAGGAATGGAAGGAGTAAATTCTTTTTCTCTCCTGCCCTGTCATATAGACTCTCCACTAACTACTCATACCTTTCACTTGGCTTTAGTCTGTCCGTCCCTACCGAAAAAAATAATAATACATGCTCGAGCACGAAACCCTCTTTACAAGGTAAGTTGGACACGTTATATCTTACACATAAGTAAACTCGCCAATGTTTGTTTACATTTTTTTCTCCGGAGAAATTCCTGCAATATCTGAAAATCTGTATTATGAGGAGACCCCAGACGAACGCCTAACCAACCATACAAAGAAACCTGAAGGAATGAGTATGAGCTTTATCGGAACCTGATATCGTGTTACACGCTAATATCATTGATGTAATAATAATAATAATATATGCCTATTGTGTATCTTGTATTATATTAGAGATTTCAAGCGTATAACATGTACTGAATCTAGGGAAACCCGTTTCGTTTTGTGAGATCGTCCTCGTTTTTCTCCCTTGATCTCCTCTCTCTCTCTCGCGGAGTAAAGTTTGTTTTTCATCTCTCAAGACACAAGACTACTATAGTGCTCGTTCTAAGGCTAAAGGTGAGCAAGTACCTACTTAAACTAAGATTTTCCCAGGGAAGAGTCTTTCCTCACATGATGAAGAATATTATTTGTGCAAAAGTCTGCACACTTTACTTTTCCTCTTATTCTTTTCTTGTAGCCCTCCTCCTTTTCAAATAGGATGAATGTTAGTGGGAGGGAAAGAAGGAAGGTAGGTCACACGGATAGTAACTAAAACTATTAAGCAAAAGTCATTACCACTTTTTTGTTGAAAAATAGCTGCATAATATTGGAGATTTTTCATCTGATCTCTGATACTTGTGGAGGGTTGTGCAAAAGTTTGATGATTATTCCCCCTAAAAAATTAGTGTGGAAAAAGTCTGAGTGAGGAAAACGAAGAAAGAGAAAGAATAGAGTCGGTACTCATTGCCAGCAGTAAAATGGGAATGCGCAATGCAAATTCAAACTACTCTATTCTGAAAGCATATTATTTATGTATCATAATTTTGAAAGCCAGTAAGTACGTACTCACTCTTGCACGTTCTGTGGTTCTGCTGATGATAATAATGATGATGCCAACGGGTACCTACCACCACGATAACTTTCATTACTCGCATTCTGTTTGCTCTACTTTTTACACGAAAGCTGCCTGTTACAATGTGAGTGTTAATTTATTTAGGATGACGATGACTCTACCATAATAGATTGACATCAGCACCATCACGGCTACTATTAATGGAGTAACTAGACAGGATATTTCCTGCGTGAACAAAAGAGCGTTTCGTGTCGCATCGTTACATAACAAGCTTTTAGGGAAAACCGTATGTATTACATATTCACAACAGATAGACGGGCACACGTATTATACAACAACAACAATAACAACAGCCTAACATCAGGAGCAGGAACGAGTCGACAACGCATAATCACAATGACAATGACATAAAGACTTGAAAACATTTCAAAACGTGTGTATACTTAAAAGCTAATTGGGCTACTCTCTGCATAAATCTAGAGTTCCACGAAGTAAGTGGTACAAAAATGAGAAACGTACGTTCTTTGTTGTGCACACGAGCTTGCTGGATGTTCTATATGCGAGCAATTTAAATCCCCGAAAATCGGTTTATGGGAGCCAGCAATTGAACAATTTCCTTACATTAATCATAATAAAGTCAGGGAAGAAAGTCAATTAATAGCGAAACTTTCTCCATGAAATTTCTATCAACCGCAGAAGGTTCGACGGAGGTAAGACAGCGATAGAGACAAGTGAGATTATGCTTGCTTCATCCGACTGCTTATGCAAGACCTACTATAATATTATGTGTTTTTGAATACTACACCACCATGTGTTTGGCACTTGAGCCAGATACAAGATAATAATGGCATGTTTAATGCGGATCGTCCGCAGTTTATTGTTACCCTCAATTGAAAAGCTATGGAGGCTCATAAGTGCACATGGGCAAACTTTAATGAATTCCACTACACAAAGTAAACACGGTAGACCATATATTCTGTACGTGTATTGATTTTTTATTTTGTGTGATTAATTACAAAGTTGGAAGCACTTCTCCTGCTACATTGTAATCCATTCATTGACAATGAAATGCGGGATAAACATCACACTCCACCGAAAATACATAACTTTGTAATGATAGTCACGACTTGTTTTGCGTTGTACTAGTTGGTTGGAATAGAGAAGAAACAAAGCGTTTGTACCCTTTCCCCCCGTTCTGTTGTTGGCCAGTGTTTTTAAACTGAGCCAAACTCACTCTCAAAAGCAGACAGACAAACCCACACAGGGAAAAGATAAAGTGGAGTAAAATGCAGTCTTTCGTCTTGTCGGAGAAAACAACATAAAGGTTGACTGGCATTTCGTTTTCATGCTTGCATAGAAAAGTACAGAAGCTCAACAGAAATGTATATTTTACTGTATGGCCACACCACACTATACTTATTTACTTAAGCATAGGTTTGCATTTTATTATTGGTTCCACTTCTTTTATTTAGCATTTTAGTTACTCTTCATCTAGTTCTCATGTATGTATGAGTTGTGTTTTTGAAGGTATAATGGTTCAGGGAAACTTGCTGTTGCTGCCGTAGAAAAATTAGTGCTATTAACACGGACCATTATCTCCGATCTTTCTTTTGAGAGCAAAAGGAGAACTTGGTTGTCCAGCATTAACGAATAAAAGTTTCGTGCGTGTAGATTTTTTTCTGTCTTAAAGTTTTTTTTCCTTTTCTTTATAGTTTTCTTCTTTTTACTCCATATAACAGCGGTAGAGGAATAGTAGTCAAGCAGTGGGTAGGCATAATGGTAGTGGCAGGAAAAGAAATGAATGAATAAACTACTTTCACAATGGTGTAAACCTACCTAATATATATTCGTGAGTGTGGATAATAATAATAATATGAACACAAAAAGTGTGGATGGGGATGTGTGTTGTTGGCTGGCAGTTTTCGTGGTAAAAAGCCCAAACGCAAACATATCCCTGGCAAGTTTAATCAGAAGGAAAATAAGTAACAAAAAAATAAACGAAAGCGTGTAGGTGTACTTTTGACAAGGATGAACCTTTGCATTTCAGGATTGTATGATTGCTCACCATTAAATTAATCGGAGATGGTAAAGCTGCGCTTTAACAAACATATTTTATTCTGTTGTATTGGATCAACTTCTCGTATTTCATCTCTCTGGGAAGCGGAATGCAATTCTGTTATGATCATAATTTTTATTAGTAGTATGCAACCAACCCAAAACATCTATCTATTTGGCTGATGGTGGATTATTGCTAGTAAACTGCCATATAAATTCCAAAATTATTTTAGCGAATTGAGTGTCATCATCATGATTTGTGAAGAAAAGCGTAGATTTCACCGTCTGCGATTCTCCACAATTTCAATAATAAGTACACAGCACTTTACTTGTGAATATACGGAAGCAATATTTTACGCTTACAGTCTGTAAGTTACAGAATCTTTTCTCGGAACGCCCCATTTGATCAAGTACGTAATTGCTTCGAGACCATTATATACGCAAAAGCAGGAAAGAAATGAAGTGTACATTTGAAAAATTGTAATAATTTACCCCATCAAGCTCATTCATTTCTTTTATCTTTCCTTGTTCGCTTGCTTGCCTATTATTATTATTAAAATATGATTTACTACTAAAATATTCTCTCGCAGTCACTTTTGCCTTTCAATTTTTCCTTTTCCGACTCGACACTTGACGGTCCTTATCTAGCGCTTCATACTTGCAATCAAAATTAAGCGGATTATTATGCGAAACGGTAAAGGAGCTTGTTATTAGCATATTATAATATATCAGTGGGAAAGTATTGACATGACGTGGAACATTGTTCCTTTATTATATTCCCACTGCCTATCTGTCTTCTCCGCCCAACGGTGCATATCCGCCTTTTATGGATTAACAATTCACACGTCTCTTTCTAGCCCAATCTCACTTCTTCGCCTTCTCTTTTTCCAGCATCCCTTCAAGTGAAAAGTAAAATGGAACAAATGAGTGGTTCTTCATCATCATTCTTCTTTGCCGTTTCACACTATAACTTCTATTGCGGTAGTTGTAGCAGTAGAAGGGTCTATTATTCTCCAGAAATTTTAAAGGCAAGCTTATGAAATGACATTCTACACAGGTTGAGTAATTTGGCCTGCCAACGCCAGATACGGGATAAGCCAGATCGCTTGATTATAGCAGAAATATATATTATTCTGGAATGGAAAGGCATAAATCCATATTTCCAATTGCCAGACCAAATCCATGCATTTGAGATTTGTCACTTTCTAAAGAGTTTTTGGCTGCGAAACGCTACACTATAACAACGCTTGCATAATCAAATAATATGCTGTGCTGGAGCTACAAAGATTCGATTTATATTGCAGCAAGCTTCTCTTGACACAGAGTTTAAATGAATTCCACTTGAACGATAAAAATCCATTCGCACGGCACTAGAACATTGTGTGCGCAAAAGAAAAAGAATTGGTGAACTTGAGAGAATAATGAACATAAAGCATCCAGATTCAGTTCATTGATGTGCAGTGAAAGGCAAAGCGAAATCCCAACTTGCAAACTTTGGTGTCATCCATTACCCCTTACCATGTAAGAGGACGCCACAAATTGACTACAAAGGCCTTTTTTCTTGAGGTGGACTTTACGCCAAGATAAAGAAACTGTCTCGTCTGGAAATATCAAGACTTGGGTACAAACCATATATCAGCGAACAATGTTACATTTTCTGGCTTTCAATGACCTCTAGCCTATTTCCAAGGTCTTGAGGTCGGCGCAAAGTTATTCGGAATAAAATGCACCATTGGATTTACTTATTTATTTGAGTGGCCATCTTATGTCAACTGCGAGTAGGAGGTTTTTGCGTGCAAAAAACTTTTATTTTATTTTTCTTTTGTCAGCCGCAACCATAAACTTTCAGGAGATATTACACCAATGAATTTGCATGAGTGCTGAATGGGATCTCCTTATCTGCAGTTTTCTATTTTTAAGGATGCAACCACGACAGATAATGTGGAATGCGGGTCGTTTTAGAGAGAGAAAAAAACATGAGCAGGATATTATCTGAAATTCCGTTTTGCACGAGGCATTTGCACACATATATACATAAACTCAAATGAAAAGAAAAACGATCGACGAGTCAATTTAACGCTCATGTTCCCTTTATTTAGCATGAACGTGTTAGATAGGTTTGTATGAATTTCATGTCTTTCGCGTCTCGTATTTGCCCTCTCAGAATCAGAAAAGAGAAAGCACATACCTACACTGCAAACGGTGGATTGGGAGAAATGAAAAGGGAGGTGTGATGTTTAGAGTTGAAATGAGGTTTATATGTGCACTTCTAAAGATCGCTAATTTCAAGGCAAAGGAAACACACACATAGGGCAATGTGAGAGCACTCAAGCACGCCAGGGTGAACGTGTCTTTGCGTTGTAAGGGCTGTGGTGTCTCATGTTCCTTTTCCTTTTTTTCTGGCATCTTTTTTTTGTTGCCTGCTGTCGTGGTAGTACCACCACACATTTACAATCTACAAATGCATTAAACTGGATGACTGAATTTCGTTGCCACAGCAGAAAAAATCTTACCAGAATCAGTAAGTACCACATACGTTTGTATAAGATGGGTTTGTTGTATTAAAATCAAGTATTTTTATGGGAAAACGTGAGCCCACCACTTTTCCTTTTTTCTCCCTTTTCTCTTCTCTCTGTGGTGTGTTCCAATATGTATTCCGGTTTTAGAGAGGAATACAAACAGACTCCTCTCCGTGTGAGTGTGGAGAGAGGAGAAAGAGGGAGGACGACAATAAACACAAACAAGACAAAGGCCTCCGATGCAATATGTTTACATAGTAAAAACACTTGATAGTGCCGATTTTCACACAGTTGCATGATTAAACAAGAAAACAAGTAAAACGACATTAATCAAAGCTTTGGGAGCGCGAGCAAACTCTTCTCCATCATCGTCATCTGCTCCCACATTCAATCCACATACAAATAAGGTTAAACAAATATTGGCAGTCATTGTCATTGTGTGGAAACGTAAAGTGCAAAAATATCCGGCTATTACAGACACACATACAAACTTGGTACCTAATACGTAATACGACGATTTTGCGCGTTGTCCAACATTCTGTGGTGTTACGTTACCCATGATAATGAAGACGGTAAAAGGTTTAGTTTAATGTTTGGAAACTGATTCGTCACCGTGATTTCGCCATCCAGTGAGAAATGCTGGGATGAGACTCCGTTTGCAATGAGAAAAAGTATTTTTAGTGCCCTGTTGTTAAATAACGACAACATTACATTGGCTCTCGTTCCCACAATAAGAGGGAAATGTATACAGCAAAAGTCATTGTTATTGTTAACAAGAAAGCATTGCTGAAGCTCAAATATAAGCTTGTGGAAACCAGTGGAATGCATATTTAGCTAAATCACACGCCCGCTTTTCCTTCTTTCTCCGCAGTAAATCCCCAATCGCATCACTGCTGCTCCTGCTGGAAGAGTGGATGAAGGAAAAGAATTCCTGATTGTATTGCAAATAAATACGTAATAATGCTGAGTGATGATAATGTTGATGGCAATGTGAATTGCGTGAAAATGTATTTATAAATACACAAAGGGGAGCAGAGTGAAAGACTACTTATATAATGCAAACAAATACTATAGAGAGAGATGACAACTTTTATCCAAATGCTGGTACGGCATTGCTCTGTAGTTTACAAAGAGTCCAGGATAATGATTTCATGTATCCGAAATTGGATGGTAGTACAGGCAACACGTTTTTGAGTATGTGTAAGGGAGGAAGAAAGGTTGTTATACTGATAGTTTAATAGAGCAAAAACATGCCTTGTGAGAGCCTGTTTGCACTTCATTTTCATCGTCATTATGAGATGAGGAGAGTTTCCAAAATTAAACTCTTCGAGTTTTATAATGAAAGGGAAATATGTTTTTGTGCCAAATGGTAGTACTGCTAGAAGTATTATATAGCTTACAATTAATACTCTTGTAAATGGATGGGAAATCTTTCCCGTGAACGAATGTGAAAGATTTCACTTGCTTTTTTCTACGTCTTTATCGTTTGCTGATATGCTTAGGCTATACAGCTTGCTTACTACTTATCTAGCTGAGCATACTAGTGCTGTCACAACGACTACTACTGCTGCTACAAAATATGACTAATGTAGCTTTGATCGTATTAGGTAGATTTGGGAAAAGCAGCGTTGTAGTGATGGTAGTAGTGTGTAGAGCATTTCTGTATCAAGCACTTTAATATACAGAGGGGTGCATCAGACTTTGGAACACTATTCTTTGTAATTAATGATGAAAAAGTTTTCACTCTGGAATTCGAAAGCAATACCTATCTCCAACTCGATTGAGTCTAGAATGCTTGATAAAAGCTTTCAAAAAAGTCATCCAGCGACTTTCTCTTTAGAACCTGACTATATATAAGTAGGAGTGACTAGTTGAACCATATATTGCACCAACTTTTTGCTGAAAAGCATATATATACTTTAGTAATTTAAATTTTGTATGCAGAAAAGATGACGGTGAGCTGGAATCTAAAAAGGAAAAGTCGCTTGAATTTTTAAGTACACATTTATAGCTTACATTCATTCTTCGTCACATTTATGTAAAAAATCCATTTGCTGTTGCGATTATTTTTTGTCTTTCTAATCCACTCTCTCGCTAGAGTACTATCCATTTAGTCAATAAATTAAGGTAACACAAAACTTCAATCAACCTTTTGTTTTCTGGAGAAACTGTAGAACAGAAAAGCAACTAGGAAGTCGTACACGTGTAAAAAATATGTTGTTGATAGGTACGAGTTTTTTTCATTCCATTTGAATGTCAATATTTGAAAGTGCTTAAGTAGCATGGGAGCAGGGTTCAAGGTTTCCGACTTGGAATGCTACAAGATTAGGCAAACTCTAACGGAATATGATGTCGTCAATGCCTCAGCAACGACTGCCACAGAAGATTATCATTCTCACGACTTATCCTATGGTTCAAAATTATATGAACACATATATCATGGAATACCTACAATATGTAATGTTTTAGTAGTGACGGGTATAATTTGTGTGCCTTAAGTATCTAGAAAAAACATGTTAAAGCATAAGATTTTATACGGACATTTCTCTTGATCTATCTAGATTTTGTAAAGAAGGATGCGGCGAAATGCTTGGTTTAGCATGGGAATATTATTTTTGCTTTCAATGTCATGTCAACTCATAGTCAATATATTACAGGAACGAAAAAGTATACAATAGATTGGATCGCTCACAACTCTGGAGACTTTGGAATTAAAGCAGCGTCAACTGGAAGACATTTGGAATCAGAAACTGCCAGAATGTACGTGAAATAAGATGTATATTATGCTTGTGTTTTAGATCTGTGTGTCTGCGGGCATCTATTTGATACGAGAGACGATATGATAGATAGTTTTTACATGATTCATGGCCCAATGGGTGCACATAAGAAGGCAGTTATTATTTTTGTTGGCAGAGTTTTAAAGGTGGGTTTAAATCAGAATAAAAAAGTTGGTTGGAGAATGGGTTACTTTTGTCGGAAAATGGCCAATTTCGAACCAACCTAACGACTGGATAAATAAAAGAGTAATGAAATTCAGTGAAGTGGAAGAGTAAACCTTCCAAAAACCCAAGCCGTTTTTACTCCAAAAAGTCATATTCATCGCGAACCCAAATGAATAATATCGCTCTCCTGCTTTCTCTACAAGTCCCCAAGGACATTCTTTTTCGAGGTAACCAACAAAAGAGCATGTACCTGAAAATCATATGATGCAATATATATTATGGCACTCAACCAAGACGTAAGAAAGTGCGGAAGTCTAGTTGATGATTCGCCGGAAAAAGCTTCCAAAAATAAGATATGAATCACTTGCAAGATTGGAGGGCAAATTATAAGAACTTCCCTTTTCCAGGAAAAAATACTACAAGCTTTGATATTTTGAGGAGAATGAGTAGTGTGTACATAAACAAGTCATGAAATTTTTGAAAGTATGTCACTCGGTGGATTCCCTCACAGAGTACACGTATTTATCATGGCTTCTCCGGAGAATTGCCACATCTCTTTGTGAATGTATGAGAAAAGAACTACGTACGTGGAGATGACTTGTGAAGCCTGTGTGCAGTTTTTTCGACAGAGAAAATGAGAAACGAGTAGAGGGAGAAGAGGAACAAGAGAAAAAAGTGTGGGGTAGAAAGAAGACGGGAGGATTTCCGTTTTAGAAGCTGTTTCGTGCTTCCGTCCCGATATAGGTTTTTTCCAGGTAGGCTAACCGCCGTGTGGCTGCATCCTCACTACTCAAAATAAAGCAGTACATACCTACTTCTCAATCCAAAAAGAATAAGAAGAAGTGATGAGATGGATACGTACAATTCATATACATGAATGATCTCGTTTTTCTCCCCCTTTCCTTCTTCTGCCGTACAGATAAATCACACATTTTTCACCTTGCTGAGCATACACCCTGAAAAGTTGTTAGGCTTTTTGGTTACGAGCCCACAAATACGGCGATGACTGCTTTATCAAATACTTGCACAAAACCAGAGAAACACCGGAAAACCAAAGCACAGGGAAACGAGAGAGTGAGTGAGAGAAGCAAAGTGAGTGCGAGAGAAAGTAGTGACAAGTGCCGTGTTTGCGTTGATATGTGTAGAAGGGCATCATTATGCCTGCTTTTATGTGGCACAATATGAATAAATGATGGACAATCTTGTAGTATCTCTGGACGAAGAGTCTTTTTTTGGCGAAAAGCATATAAACTTTTACAAGTTACGTGCATTCCCATATAAGAGCAGCAGCGGTAGCAGGTACATGACACGACACGCCACCTCCTCCTACTCATATGCTCGTTGAGAGGGGAGCATTGGCCATCATCCTCCCGGTACATATGAACAGAAGGAAAGGCAACAACAACAACATGGTATACATTGCCGCAAGCTAGCCACTTTGAGGTGAAAGCACAGAGCGCGGTAGGCATCACAGTTTAGGAGCTGCGGCGGTGGTTGTATTGTGTACTTTAGTGCCAAAGCATAGGGAGTTCTCACATTTGCCGAAGGCCTTTTTCTTGATCATTTGCCACCGTGTCTGCAAAAGTAGTCATGGTAGTCAGCAGTATAATAGCATGTTACAAGTTTGGAGAAGCGCAAACTTGATTTACAAGGGGGATATAATCGGTAAAAATGTAAAGGAGCAAGTAAGTTTCATTATTATCATCACAGCAGGGCTTACAGTGCTTGTTGTCTTCCTACTACTTCCTGCTATTATCGTCATGTTCCACTTTGTGTGGAAGCAGTGGCGAGGCTCAATTTCCACATTATGGTTTTCAACTTGTTATAAAACAAAAAATAATAATTTACCATAAAGTACTTGCTTTGAAAAAAGGAATACTATTAAGCGTGACGACCTCTTCCTGCTTGTTGTTTAGACAGGATATACTTTTAAGAAGCCTATTGTCAAGCCGGAGCCCACCCACGCTTTCCTTTAGAGAAAATCGAGTAAATAAATTTGATGCGTAGTAGTATATAATTCGAGGCCATGTGTACAACCAAGTCTATTATGCATTTGGGGCAAGTGAGGAGGCGAACAAGTCGCATGAAATATTATTCCGTGTTGTTTTGCCAGCCAACCACGACATCTTTTCAGCAGGATTCAATTGTTTTTCTCCCAAGATTTCCACACAGTCCTCTGTGGAGAAGCCGTAGGGAATACATAAAAACATAAAAAAAAGTACCAGAACCGAGTTTTAAAGCCAGGCACGCAGCTTTTTAAGTTTAAGCTTGTTATTGTAATATTCTGGAGAAGAATAAGTTACATGGAAATGCTGGTTAAGGTGAAGTTGTAGAAAACCTCGATTTATTATTACTTTTATTACCTCTACCATGATTATTTTTTCTTGGCAATATTTCATCGCACAAGTCACCAGGACCACAACTTGAGGCATACATGAAAAGCGTGCTTAAGCCTGCCAAAAATGATGGGGATCTCGGAGAAAACATAGTAAAGTAAATCGATATGGATAAATGCAATCCATAATAACAGTAAAGCACTTATAACATCTGTATGATGCGATGATGCGTGCATGAGGAAAGGCTTTTGCAAGCATCCTAGGATCCCGGGCCATGTTGATGAGTATGTATTATGTTTCAACGACTCCTTGCTACAGAAAAGGTAAAGGATGTGTGTAGTTTTAGTTCCCCCTTTTCTTTTAGACTTGGAACATGCAGTTTGCACAATACAACGAAGGATTGGGATTGTATTTGTATTCAATCTCATTTTTCTTGTGTACATAACTTATTAATTCAGGGATCAAGATCAAATTCAACGTTCGGGTCTGGTTCGAGGCCATGTGTCTGGTAGGTGCTAAAAATCGAATGCAGGCAAACACTTTGGACCGTGCTTTAAAAAATTGGCAATGGGAATAGTATGAAACCTTAACAAATTTGCTCACAATTGTTCACATGGGCATGAAAGAAGCGGGGTTAAATACCTAGCCGACTGGTTACATAGCGTAGCGCGGTTCCACGCTGTTGTAACCAAAATCATAAATAATGCTGAGGCACGGCAATGAGCAGCCGAGTTTCTGCTGAACAAGTGCTTATTCTGCTTATGATAGAGACGTCATATTTTTGTACAATGACATGGAGACAGTGTTACACCCAAACATCTAAATTTTCCAGTATGTCCCGTACCCACTTATAGGCTTCAGCGTCAATGGTGCATGATCCTAGGAGACGGCAACCACCGGACGAAACAGACAAAAATAGAGTTACAACCTTTCCGCTGATAATGACGTTCACCAAGGAATAATGGTTCCATAGGAATGGAATTGAAATTAATGCAAGGCACATGCACTAACGTAACTGTTATGGAAATGGTGAAAGTTTTCTCTACCATCATCTCTATACTTATGTTTAATACACATATAACATTCATTATGTTATATACGCTGCCCTTTATATTAGTAACTGGTATGGCAATGGTAAACGTGTGTGTTGATAATAATAGCAGGGCACGGCAACATGCTCACCTCGACGAAGCGCCACTCCTACTTGTTATTATTTTATTGTTCAACCCAATGCATTTTGGATGATTACAATGATTTTTCGCTAATGTGCCTGTGCAGGATACTACCACTTTTAAGCCTCCTGCACAACAGAATGATTACGAGATTTCATTTGCTCATTATTTCAATGTACATTGATTTATTGAAGTAATCAATGTAATTCCCTACTGCTTTTCAGTAGTGGATAAAAATCAGGATAGAAATCATCGACCCATTTTTCCTTCAGGCGATACTCCTACCCGTTCACATATTTTGGTCAGTTCTCAAAGCTTCAAAGGGGATATCGGGGTGATTGTGCATGCCCACACATTTTCATATTATGTGCATCAGTATATATTGGAATAGATTGGTTAGAAGAAAATAATTACAAGAATTTACTTTCCTTCTCCTGTTTCTACTTCAAAAACCTAATACTATACCACGGACTCTCATCACAATTGACAAGCGAAAGCATACTGCTCCGATTTGCCCATGAATGCTAAGAGTCTGCTAAAATTTACTACACACCACTTGCCCCAGCATTACATATTTCTTGGATTTGACATATATGGAACGTCCGCTCACTGCACGGCTATGCCGGCTCGACACACGCAATTTCCCGTTTTTGTTCCTACACAGGATAATATAGCTAGACATATTTCTTGTCCTGTGCAAATACTGCAACACCTCGGCTCTCTCACTCCCACTTTCTCTATCGCTCTTCTTTCTCTAGACTTATTTTTTCCCCTTCTTTTGTGAGAGAGTCAAAGCCTTCCTCTCTTTCTTTAGATGATGTGGACACAAGAGGAGAAAAGTAAATTCTTGGACCAACATCATCATTCAACTCTCTCCTTTCTTCCTTCTCTTTTTCCTTGTACTATAAATGTCTTTGTGTTTATCCAGCCTTAACGGCCATGCATTTCAAGACGAGTCCCTTTCGTGAATGTGTGGGATGAGCAGAACTTCATCTGTGTAGTTATTACTTTCAGTAGGCTTCCTTACATTCCCGCTTTCTCTGTTATCTCATCCGTCCGCCTTGCTTTCACGTACAAGAATAAAAAGTGTGGAAAAAATGAAAGAAATTGCAAGCCGATTGTAAAACAAGACCAACTCTTTCAAATAGCAAGACGAAAACACAAAAGCATGCACTTTCACCAGCAGAAGCAAAAGGAAGCGGTGTAGTTTTGGTAGTACATCGCAGTAGTCGTTGTCGTCCTCGTAAATTTGTGTGTGATGTGATGAAGCAACCATGAAATGTGTGCATTGTTTCCTCATATTGAAGACGTGTAGCTTTTACAAACCATCTCAATTTTCACTTCGTGTTTTCCAGCTGCTTAATATTATGTACATTATAGGTACGTGTACAAAAGCAGTCACCAGCGCCGTATAGGCATGTGCGTGCAAGCATTGCATTTGAAAGACAGAGAGTAGCCGAGGACGAGCTCTCTAAAAATGAAGAGTTTAACTACATGGAAAATTTCAGGGATTGAGTAATAGTAAGTAACCGTCCCTTTTCTCTTTCTTTTCTCTCGGTCTTCATCTCCTCCTTTCTCCTTCTCTCAATGCACGTTTCCTTTATACGCACCCAGACAATTTTTTCTTCTGTCAAGAAATTAATTTTCTTTGCTCAAGCATACCAGCTCATATCTGTTTATGCATGTAGGCCCTTTTATGTTGATTTTTGAAGCGAATGATAAAAGCGAGGAAAAACGACGGATAAGATAGTTGCCTACGTAATAAGGCTGTGATAGTGAAGCCTACATATTATAGCTTCTAGCTGGGATTGGGATCTGCTTTTGGTTTCTAGAATGATGTGGTGTGTTAGTGGTAGTGACGCTACTACTGCTCTTTGCCGTCGTGCTGCTTGCTGGAAGATATCACAAGTAGAAGAGCATGTAGTTATGTGTGAAATTTACAAACTCATGCCATTTCTCAGTCTGTGGTGATACATTAACTTAAGCATAAGAGTTTTAAAGAAAACTGTTCGTTCAAAGGGAAAAAACGTTTCAGGTTGAATTGAGTAAACTTTGTCTTTTACTAACCTGGTTTTCTTCTATACGCGAATGGTTTCTTTTTGCGTTATTATCATAACTGTATAAATTGCAAAAGAAGCCGAGACCATTTTTCTTCTTTGAAAACCCCTGTCGCACACCCAGAGTTTCCCTTACACAGAACTACTAACTAAATAAATGATGTGAAGACAAGTCCGATGAGTCTTTTAAGTAAATATATCAAATAGCCATACATACATCAACTTAATTATCCGAATCACTGAACACTATTTCCAAGAAACGCTTGTTTTTTTTATCTTCTTAGATAACGTTTTAAATATTTACGACCTGTTCTCCTATTGTAATTTTAATGTTCACCTCTGTCCGCCATTTACTGCCTCTTCTTTGGGATAGTACATTTTTCATTGCATTCTCATCAATTCGTCTTTCAAACGCTGTAAGTATTTACATTTTGAAGAAGTGGTGTGTTTGTACAGAGATCTATGAATCGGCGTTTGGCATCCTTTGATACCCCCAGAAAATCTTCCGGATCAACAAAATGCCTCACAATAAATAATGGACCATGAAAACCCTGTTTTTTGCACATTATTGGTTGTAAGGGTATTATAAAGAAGCACAGTTCTTGCGTCCATTTAGAGCTCTATTTCTTCCAACGTCATTTATCTCCGCAGAAAGTTAGCATAAACCCGTCGTCATCCCTGAAACGGTGACTACGTATTTATGATGATTTACGAATTTGGACGAGAATAAAGGCGACACGATATTGTAATGCCGTCCGCCAAACAAATAAGATAGCTTTTACGCTAAATATAGCGCATAAGTAAATTTGCATTGCATATTTATTCCCGTTATTTGCTACATATTTTCTGAATAGATATCCGTACTATTCCAGAGGGTGTTACAAAATGGCATAGATAGAAATCTATTATAGACTCCGGAAAGCTTAGACCGGCACAACATATAACGTATGTATGCCTACAGACGTGAGAAACAAGCGAGCAAAAAGCTCATACACCAAGAATGACCGTACTAACTACCAAAGTTTTTCAAGTGAAGCGAAAAGTTTATTTGCGTCAAGCGTGTCATTTTGTTTGCCAGGATGCACACACAATACTCTATTTATACTACTGCCACCAACAGCGTTATTTCATTGACGATTGCTTTTTCCCGTTACTTAGACTACTCTTCTCTCTTACTCAATAACTTCCGCTCAAAGACGACAACTGACCGGCCGCTCACGTCAGTCTTTAACAAAGTGAAGGCTTGTCCTACAAAAAAGTTTCAAACCTTTTCTCCTTGTATATGCCAATATGCCTTTAACTTGTCATGTCAAAAAGCGCGACCGCTCTTTTGTTGGGTAATTGAAATACCAGGTGTTTGGCAAATATAAGCAAGTAAATGCGTTTTTCGTGCTAAATTGTTCATGTGGTTAAAACAAATGTATTATGAATAGAACCAAGTTCGTGACAAATGTGACGAAGGACTTCCGCTTCGTATTCTGTAGGAGGAGTATCGGTGAGTAGCGTAAATAAAAATTCAGGGAAAGCAGGATGTTGCTTTGGTTGAAATCTTGTGGGCTGGAAATCGATTGACGGCCGGTAACGAATAAACGAATAGTCATAATATTTTTTAATTATATATACGGTTTGTGTACATGTACAGTATTAACGTATGGCGTAGCAACAGAACTGCTTATTATGTTACCACTCACAACCACTCTATAATGAATAAGAAGATGGTATCAAATGCCCACGTTTAGTAGCTTTACTGGGAGTATCGGAGTTGTCGTTTAGCAGCCTGGTATTTTTTACTTGCTTTTCCTAGGAATTTCCCACTCAATTCATCAAGGGATAAGACCAAGTGCTCAACGCAAACTGCCTATAGGCACTTTTAAAACAAGCTTTCATCTCGCTTTCCTGAATCGAAGATCGTGGAACAACTCTTGTATACTTTTACAAGTTTGGGCATGCTGTTGTTTTTAGGAATGTTCAATGGAGCGGTCTGAAAAGTTCTGATGGAGAATGATTCTTTATCAGGCAGATATATAGGTGGTTAATTGTTACAAAGTTTCTGCAAAGCATGCCATTTAGATCACTAAAATGGACTGTTATTGTCAGGCAACACCTGCTTTACCTTTTCTGTGCCTGTGCTGATATCCCATGCGCTTGTTGATGAGATTCCCAAGAAGGTTTAAATTGAGTTTTGGAAACGTTATTTATGAAGTGCACAAAGACAATTGAGAAAGTTGAACGCAATATATTCAGAATAATATATGACGTCAATAAAAGCTTAGCATATTGTTTGTCCACTATGTGCATGCTATTACATGTGCAGAAACACATGCACAATTTGTCCTGTTTTATAATGGAAAATCTGTTGAAAGGGAGTAAACTGGGAATTGTATCATTCTTATACGAACACAGTGATCACATCATCAAAACGAGTTTTCACTGGAAAAACATCCTCCACCACACAACCCTTCCTTTTTGTACTCTGCTGGGATAATGCACCTATTGCTTTCAAGGATATCATTTCTCAATATTAGTTTTTGATGGTTGTCAGCTCGTATTTGTTCCCATAACCAATAAACGGCTGAACAAAGCATGTCCAGTTTTTTTATAAAATATTGTTTCATAAAAAAAACTTTCATCTTCTCAAGTTGTACTATTTTTATTATGAAAATAGTACAATAACAAGGCATCACTCTAAAATGCTTCAGATCTTTCTCGTTTTGAGTCTTGACGGATGACTATTTCTTGTGAAAAGGTACGGTTTTGTAACAGTCCCATAGGACTTTTTGCTTACGCTGTTTTCTCTCTTAAATCTAAAAATGCTTGTCGTATTTCTCAGTGGCTTTGAAAGTACAATGGCTCTATTAGCTATTATTAAACAGAGACAGGCAAGCCCATTCGTATAAACACAGATGTTTGACTTTTATTATGATGCTTTTCGTGTTTTCCCAGAAAGAGAAAAGTAAGAGAAAGAGTGAAAAATGAAGAGAAAGCTATGATTTTCAGTTTGTCCAAACTTGAGAAAAACTCTAAAAACAGCTTTGCTGCCATTTGCGATCAGATGGCGATGGGTGAGCAAATGGAAAAAATAAAAGAAGCTCAATGTATGCATACGCAATCAAAAGGACGCCTAAAGAAAGCACTCATGTGGCAGTGTCTATTATTCTGTGATACCTATTAAAAGATTTTGATTATTTGTAAAAGAGAATGAGTGGGGAAAAGAGAGAAAAGGCCTTCAGGAATGAAAAAAGAATTTCTCATGAATGAACGTATTCTTTTCAAGCATTGCTAATTCTTGTTGATGAAAGTATGTGCGCTCATATGATTCTTTGTGATGCTAATGTGAAACGACTACTACCATTACAACCGGTGAAAGAGAGAAAGTGAAAGCTGTTGTACTACAACTACCAGTATATAAGTCCTGGTAGTATCTCAAGCGCTGATAATATGTGCCTAGAGATAGAGGCACGTTGTTGGCTTGAAAAGAATGTGAAATACAAGAATTAGAGGCTGAGACTATTTTCATGTTCAATTTTGTCTCTATGGAGTGAAGCGAATAGTATAAAATCTATGGTATTTTTCTTTCTTTCTTCCTAACAACCAAGCTCTCACTATCCTTATTACTGCATCTAATCTATCTATACGAGTTGTACATATTTCGAATGTTGTTTGCTTCGCCGCATCATCAATCCGTCAAAAATGCTTGTGTGCAAGCCATATAATATAATATTTTGGTGGATTGGATTGTAAAAACAGCAACTGCACTAGCCCTACTGCTGCAAATATTACTATATACTAGTTTTTATTATTATCAAAAGAATCAGCATCATGATCACACACAATAATAGTGCTTGCAGTCTTTTGCCATTTTCGTCAGGCATGACAAACAGTGTAAGCGTTGCTATTCTAATAGAGTAACACTATATAATATAAACCGACTAGGACCAAAAAAAGTGAGTGAATTATGTCCAGTAGTGTAGGGGTTCTTGCAAATACTGTAATGTATTCTATAAAAAGACTGTAGTGAGGCGAATGCTAATAGCTAGTCAAATATTGAGAAACATTTCTTTCCTCCTCCGCCGACATGTTAGAGAGACACATAATTTCCCTCCTTCTTCTTGTCGACGTCGTCGTCCTCTTCTCTTGCGAATCCCGTACCCACTTCACTCAAGAAGGAGCAGTTATGAAATTACAATAATATATTATTACCTACATGCACACTTTCCATATTTTTTCTGGCAGTTGTGCAGGGAAACACCGCGGTGAGTCCCTAATTTGAATTTCAATTGCATTCTGCTCGTTACCAACCAACATCAGGTAGGTACGGCTACACCTACATGATCACATAATGTTTATATTTCATGCATCTGTGCTGTATTTATATACAAGACACATGTGTTTTGAAAAAGATTTAAGTCATTTCCGTCGGATATATTCTGATATATAAAGCGTTTCATTGTTAAATATATACATATATAAGGAAGAAAGTAAATGCAAAAGGTATATAATATGAATTGCTGTATAGTGCTTATAATATTCGTAATAATGCTTCGATTGCGAATTATTTGTAACCAGCGTACTAGTACCATGTACTTATTTTTCAATAAAGCACACCTTTTGTGCCCAACCATGTGCACCAATACACTCAGCCTGTAGTACGTATGTGTGCATAGTGCATGGAAACGACGAGCTCTGGCTCTCTCAACGACCAGAATTTATAATATCCAAACTGAGAAATACGCAGAGAGTAAATACGTTCCCAAATGCAAAAGGCAACCCTATACTTTCCAAATAATAAGAGACAAGGAACTGGTCCCTTCTCCCTGGACGGCTATTTCACATGTGACAATGATAATACTTCTTGTCGGTACACATCGTCTTTATTCATCACAACTACATTATCATTTTCCGCAAATCTTGTACATTCCAGTGGCGCAATAGGTGATTGAGCAGTAGAGATAGTAGTGGCTAGCTGAGCAATAATATCAACAACGAGTTCAGAAAACTCGGGACGACGGATCCTTGTTTAATTATTAAAGGTGGAAACGTGATGCTCTTGATTGACTCGGTTGTATCTCTCCAGTAGACTGAACTGCCAGTAGGTACAGAAATACTTTATTCACTTCAGAGAACTGCTTCTCACCGAGAAAAGGCACTCGGATCATTTTCGTTCGCGGATAGCCTAAAAACTTATTGAGTTTTAAATGAATCCCTTTCCGATGTGGTCAGTACGTTCGAATTCCACGTAGAACTCTACGTCAATTCTGATACTCTGAACTTTCCATATTATGAAGTCTCGTACAGAGTTACAGGACACGTATATCATGATCTGTAGTATGAAAGCGATAGGAATAAATTTAAAACATTTGGATAGGAAACGTATTCATTCCATTGGTACTTGATAACCTCTTCAGCAAACCATAGAAACCGAATCATCCATAGATGTGGACCCAAATTCCATCAAATTTTAAATATTGTAGGGATACGTTACTTAACTTGTTCTTCTGGCCTACAGCATTCAGTTTTCAGGGAACTGAGTGAACGGATCTGGCACGTAGGGTAGTAGTAGTGACTATACATGATATTGAGTATACATGTACACAATTTAGCAACCATTGTGCACATCTTCATTTATTTACTAAATTAAATTGGGATTTTGTAGTAAAACCATATAATATACATTTCATTTTGTGCAATCTATTGTACATGCTAGAGATTTTTTGGTGCAATGATATTGAATGTTTTGCGGTGAGTATAAAGCTGTTACGCAATACTTTTTCGACATCAGGTGTGTACCTAAATGAAAGTTCATTTTTTATAATTCCGCATGGATAAAAAGCTGCTTGTTCCTGGGTACGCTTGAAATGGCGCATTTATCAGAATGTGATGTAACCACTACCAACGCTTAGCTATCATCTGCGTAACGGAAAAATGTAATCATCCGAGCAGTAAAACCATGTGCAAGGGACATGAGGCACACATGCAATTGAAACGAATATATGCAGGGGATTTAATATTTTGAGTAAACATCGACAACGAGAGGCAGAGATGGATGTTGTATTAATAATTCCTAATAATAAACCGAATACGTATGTATGAGCCTGCCTATTATTGTAAGCCTCCTCAGATTGTGCCATTTACTTGAATTCCTTTAAGCATCCAGATAGGTATAGCGGAAACAATCGTGGATATCTAACAGAAATATAAGATATCAAAAAATGAATAAATATGTTGTATGTGTATTTGTAACCGAATAATTTTTTAGCTTGCTATTCTACATACCTAGATTAGGTACTCAATTTTCAATGAGGACTGATAGTCAACCTGATTCTGAATTTATTGCATATTGTCAAATTATGAAACACACACTTCGCTTCTTAAATCTAAAATATAACAATGCTCCATGTATTCCAAACCCGAATATCTCAGATTTCAGGAATATTTAAAAGGAAAAGAAAGTTGCACATTATAGGATTTTGAGCAAACGTTTTACAAATGTTCAAAACTTTTAATAGCCTGTAATATGTGTGGGCGAAATTTAGAAAATAATGGAATTTATCTCTACTTGTAATGAGAAATCATTTAGTTATAAACGATTTATGTTGCATAAGTTCAAGAAACTGTAAAAAAGGACTTGATGCTTCGCTTCACATGAAAGACGGTAAAAAATGCATGAAAAATCACTTTAAATAAGCAATCCCAGTGGACTCCCGTTTAGTGTTTTGCCGGGCTTTCCTTTAATTCCTTTCTACTCTAACTTTCTGGACGCCTTGAAAGTATACACGAAGAGTTTGAATGCAATTATGATGAAAAAACTTTAACAAAAGCATAACTGCCAAATGTACAGTAAGTAAGCGTATAATATTCTTATAGCCGGTGCAATGTTCTTGGAACTTTATCTTCCTCTAAAATCTTGTAAAAGGCAATATACAGTTACGGAAATGTGATTAATAATGGCCATAATATATAACTTGCCACATACATGCCCGTGTGTCTGGTGAGAAATACCATTACTTAAGATTGAGATCAATTCAATTTCCATATACTAGAAAGAAGCGATGGGGACGGTTCAATTTCCCGTCAACTACATTTATAAAACCCTGGTCCACATGGACAAATTTGTCATCTGTAGCCTGACAAATATTCAGAGTACTATTATTCGTTGTGTAGAACTCTACTTGAAAACCATAAATTATTTGTACCATCATGAGAAAAGTTTTGATCAGTTATGTTCGTGCTCGTGGTCTATATCTTCTCTGCTTCTACTTACCCGTTGCTTTGACTTTATTTTCTTGTCTCAAGTACACGTTCATGCATTCTCCTGTCAGTATATAATGTAGTATATTATACACTACTACATCAACTTAACTGACATGCATCCATTATAGTTATTTTGAAAGTGAGTGTACTAACTTTGCTCCGTAACACGCTACTGTCTGGGCTTGGGTAGTTTTAAGTTTGTGCGCAGTGAAAACCACTTCCTTTCCAGGTGGAGTGAAGCAACGTGTAAAATTCATAACAGGAAGGGAAAGGAAGATGCAAACCTTTCCCTATCAAACTTGCAAGTTTTCTTTTATTTTCGGTAAGAAAATACTAAAGTGTGTTGTGCCATAATATACCCATCGTTTATTGAAATAAGACAGGTTATAACAAATCCGTGCAATTTTTCATACCCAAGCCATAAAAATAATATAGTATAGAATTTTGTGTGTTATAACTCAAATTCCATTTATGAAACCTTACGGCAAGTCTATATGTGATCTAGCTCCATTTTTAGACAATGCGTCACCAGTTTTACAGTAAAATTAAACTTGAACATTTTGCCTCATGTGACCTTGCTTTCTCAGACGTCAGGGTTAATTTTCCGCTTTTGTTGCTTCTTTTTGCCCTTTACAAAACGAAATCAGTGCAAAATCACGTGTTATCATGCAACAGTGAATTCAACGTTTTGTCAGAGAAATGCCCAAGTTAGTCACGCGACCGTATAGCATAGTGTAGCATTTCACTTTTTGCTTTCTTTCAAAGCTTTTCGTCGACCATTACAACACCGGAAATATGGTTGACATAATACCGGCTACCTAGGTATGTCATGTCATATTAAACCAGGCCGCAAAAATATCGACTCCAAGTAAGGTATGATCATAACTAGGCTAAACTATTCTTCCGATTTCTGCGCAATTGTGATGCAAGCATCATCTCCAGTCTATGCATCTCTTGAACAAGTCAAATGCGTCATGTGAGATGCATATACTCCTACTTCTTTACATTTACATATTTTGTAGTCCTCAGTCATCACACAAAACCCAAGTATATCGTTTGAATTTCAACATTGAAATACATTTCCATTTATTGCAATATGGAGAAAGGTTGCCCTCCCAGAAACAAGCCTTTTTACAAGTTGAGCATAACACAAGAGATGTGGCAGTAAAATTGTATTTGATTCACATTCAACCCCAACCCTTTCTAAACTCAGGTAAGGTGAGTTGGTAGTAACATAGTTACCGTTAATAGTGCACTGGGCTGGACATCAAGCTTTTATGTGTGTTTCTGAGCCACTAGTGTTGAAATTTACAAAGAATTTACACAAGAATGGGCTTTCACAAAAGCCTTTTTATGTATCTTTGAGCCAGCCATTTTCAAAATGAAATATACAAACCTATTTGGAGGCCAGCAGTTTTGCTTAGTACGCCTTCAATTCACATTTGACACAGTGAAAACTTGTCTCATTTTTCTCAGCTACTTGCATTCCAATAACTTTAGAAGCTTTTATTATTACGTGCACTGTATGAGTACCATCAGTTGTTATAGTACGTTTTTCTATTTTACTTTTATTTACCGTATATGTTTTTAGTCAATAAAAATATAACCACATATATATGTGTTCGCAATTCATCTTTATGCTTATTATAGATAGCTTACAGAACCACCTTGCCAGGAAGTCAAAATGAATAACACGCGCTTATCGTAAAACGTATCGTTTGCGTGGAACAAAAACCTTCACTTTCACCGATGTTGGGAAAAGGAATGACACTTTGGGAGTGTTGGTTGATATGAAGTATGCATGCTCCCTAGAAAACTGGTATTAGGGTAAACATTAAAATAAGTGTGGGTTACAGATAGAATAAAAAGTTGTTTTGCTCACGTTGAGTTCCTGTTTCCGTTTCTGCCTGCTTATTAAACGGGTACATACATAAATATACATATCACCGACACCCTGACCTGACAACTGCTGCCGGCGGCGTGTCAATTAGTTTCTTGATGCCTGTAAATAACACCACAGAAAAAAGGACACTACATCCGTAGCCCTTGGTTGGATTTCGATGCACAAGTTTACATATGTGCAGCAGCATGCTTGTTAGCAGTTTATGTTTCCAATTGACCGTGTTCATTGGTAACATTTTTTGGTTGGTTATTGCTCTATTTTACTGCATCAGTGCTTCCGGCTGACCCCAAAATTTTCTCATTTGTTTTGTATGACTGGCACTTGACAACAAAACGCTAATAAAATTGTTGCGCAAAGTGATGTATGCAGAAAGAATCAACGCATATCATTAAAGAAAAAATTCCAAAAAGGGAATGAATTCGTTCTCATATTTATTTCATTTCTCCACAATTTTGTGCTCTCAAACCGCAAACTGACGGGCAATGAAACCGGGCGTGTAGCAAATTCTTTGAAAGGTTCTCGAATATTTTTGTAGGAAAAGTACAATCTTGAGTAAATATTGACTCTAGCAAATATTTATGCTTCAAACATTACGTCTTCTGGAACCGGGGATATTTTTGCACCGCTGCTAGCTCTATAGTCCAGCAAGCAGTCAGACCAGCGAATGAATACATACACACTTATTTGCGTAGCTAGAGCATGCACATCTCGTAGGAAAATGACGCAAGAGAAAGTCAGAATGAATTCAGTCCATCTATACAGATACAGACTATATACTTGATAATATGTAACAGAACAACAAGTCACTTACGGTGGATTGTATATTATGGCACATAGTGGCTTGGTGGTAACGAGTTTACAGACAGAAAATACCATTTGTCCGACAAAATGCCCAGGAAGGAACATTCAAAGAAGTATCCAATATTTCGGGTTCTCGATCAGCACCATTTCCTAAATAGTTTGCAGTTTGTTTAAAACATAATATCAAAAAGTTTCCATTTACGTATTATTGCTGCCGACTTTAATGAATTGCCCAGAGAATTAGTTTTTTTGTGAAGGACATGGACATACATCTCTGCTATTTCATTTATGGAGTGTCATTTATTTCCTTGTGTGATCAACTGTTGTCTAAAATCGATTTTGTCCTGTTCCAGAATGTATTTTTTCCCAGGCTTAAGCTTTTATAGTTTGTTTAGAATTTACATGAAACGTGTATTTCCACAAGGTTCTGCAAAGAACCATGGTCCGTAATACTCAAGTTTCTATGCTTATCTTGCAACTTTATACCATAAACTGGAGTCCTCATGCACAACACTCTTAAACTAGTAATGTATCACTTTTTGAATTTATCATGGACAACAATAAAACTGAGCTTCGTTCAAAAATTTAAGCTTTCGTAGCTCATCGCGTTTCACAACTAAAAAACTGAAATTGTATTGCATTTTCTTAAACCTATTCAGGTTTCAACATAATACATAGTTAGTAAAAAAAACCTTATCTGATGAAAACGTGTAGCTCACTGTCTAAACAATTTATCAGCCATATCGTTTTTGATAAACTAGTTTCAGATGTGTACACAACAACGCCTTTAATTTAGCTCAAAATTAGGGCTCACTACTACAAAAATAAACTGTGGATCTGAAAGTAAAATGTTTATCGGCTAGTAGACATTCAGATATTCTGGCTATTGAAGTCCACTTATTTGGGGAAAAGTCTCATTAGATTGCATACATTACAGTTGGAAACATGAATCCATGAGTAGGCATTTATTATCAACTTTCTTCCCTTCTGTGGAAGCATGGAATATCTCAACCGTTAGTATATTTTTCCTGTAAAGAGCTTGCATGTTTGTTTTATCTGCAAGCAGTTTTCGTTATAAGTTGAAAACAAGCATATAAGACTTTAAAAATTGTAAATGTGGTTATTAGAAATTCCAACGTGAGAAGTTATGTCGGCAGAAAGCTATAATTTTTTTTATTTGAAAACTTTTATATAAAACTATAAAGGATTGCTGCAGAACTGTTTACAGTTTATCATCAAAGGAATGCTAAAGAGTGTCTCATTCTCATCTCAACCAGAAAAGGCTCAATGAACGCTTCGTTTTTTGTAAAAACAACTAGGCAGTTTACCGTAAACGCAAAATCGTTCTAGCGGTCCTGCGTCTGCACTACTCAAGATTGAAACAAATTGTCGTCTTTATTAATGATGCCTCTTGTCCTCCCTGAATTCAATATTCTGGAAGTGACCAATAACTGTGCAAAATGTTCACATGAAACTCACGTATGTTGTATGTAGGCATATAATATAGTAGATTTTATGATAGTGAGTAGAAGCACACATGCTTGTCATTTTGAAAAAGTGATTGCCAACATAAGTGCATAGGACATCCTACAAAATACAAAATGCACGTTTTTGAGTAGTAAATATTTATGTTTACGATTTAGTATCGTTTACTGTTATGGGCGTCTGCTATTTAAATGCATTTTCCTGAGCTGAATATCCTCAAGTAGCGGTAGTAGTGGCCCTCAAAACAAAACTAATGGAACAATTTCCTACGTTGGACATACACACTGGACCACACATTCCTTAACATGTTTTGCTGTGTTGTTTGTCAGTGCCATTTCAGACGCTAAATATTTGACAGTTTGCTTGCTACTGTCAGTTTGGCTCGAACCCCGCTTGCCAAACAGTTAATAATCATGGTTATTTTGAATGTAATTCAAAGTTACTACATGTCGTTTCAAAATGATGATGATAATGGTAGACTCACACGTTGCTTTGGTATACACACAAGTCTTTCACGAGTATAGAGAGTAATTTCTGGAAGGTGCAATTATCAGAAACTGATTGGGTTGACGAAAGTTTTCTGCTCTAGCTTGTCTACGACAGTTATTGCGGTATTACCAATTGTGGACAGTCCGATGAAAGCCTTGTTTTAAATAAACAACTACCCACTCAATTCTGCTCAACAGCGGCACCGAATGCGAGCCCATCAGACACAGACAAACGGTTTAAACTACCTATATGCAATCTCCATGTTTTCGTTTTGTTAAACCGCATCATAGCTAAGCCTTTCCACTGTACAATATAATAGATACCCAGTTGATTTGAGTCCTGTTCTGACACAACCAACGTGCTACATAATATGTAATTTGTTTGTCATCATGAGACAGACCTATTTTCACAATATGGTGAACATTGGTTGCACAATGTTTATGGAAACAGATATTTTTAATCGGAATGACAAATAAATGTGCCTAATTTTAGCAATCATGAAACAAAATTACAGTCAAGTTTTGCTAATGAGTTGTGTACTTTAAACAGACGTAACAGGCAGGAGAGAGCAAACTTTCATTAAACAGAGAAAGGAATGGATCAGTGAGAATGACACCAAAACTGAAAAGTTGTTACGTCTGCTTTACAGAGACCTTTCAACGAGAGAATCTCAAAACATGTCCATGTCTTTGAAAAGGCTTAAATGTCGTCAATGTGATCATCCTCAAACAAACTATAAACATCATTATATACAGTTTCTCCATTCTTAGAGTGGAGAATAACCCAAGCTAATAATATGATCAATCGTTGTTAATTAGCAAATAGTGTTCTTCTCGGTGAAAGTGGATAGTATTTTGACTGACTAAAGGCTACCTCTGAAAGGGGCGAGGGTAGGTAGCCAAAAAACTTGTGGCAAACGACTTGGTAGTCAAAGGAAATGTAGACAACACTGTAAAGACAAAATACTAAGTAAAATATAGATAGAAGGCAAATTTTATGTTTTTGTTTTTAGCAGTTTAAAATGCAATAATGTAAAATTAATTACAAAATAGACATTTTCGCTACACGCTGTTCTAAGTTATATTGCATTTAGCTTTTGTATCTTTCCAAACTGAAAATGAATGAAAGATTGGCAAAGAAAATGGTCCAGATTTGTACTTAGGAATAGTCATTTGCATTTGCTTATACATTCCAAACTAAACTCCAGTGCGTGTGGAAGATAGATAACGTAAAACCAAAGATTCATTTGCCGTATACCACGTTGCTTACCTTGTATGTTGCATATCTCAGTTTTGCCTACCCACCCTAAGACCCCTCTGAGAAGCTTACAAAATACACAAAATCAAATTAGCTTTCATGTAACCGAGCTTTTATCATACTTTCATGAGCAAGAAAACCCACACTTCCCTAGGTTCATTTGGACTGGACACTAAATCAACCAATTTCTGAGAAATAGGGTGAAAAAATGATATGTTTTCGCAACGATGATATGAATTGGATGAAGAGTAGCAAGTGTCGTGATTTTTCATTGTGTGCAAAGCGAGACCTCTGTAGAATATTAATACTGGAAGCGCTCAACCAGAAGGTCAAACAAAAAGGGCACAAAGTGGAACTTTCACAATTTTTTGTCTTTTATCTCGTATGGAAGTTGATCCAATCTTTTGCCATCATCATGAAGTACATCCATATCCATGATCATTCATACATTCTGAAACAGGGACACAATGTCAACAAAATGTGTGTCGTATGGGTTCTATTGTGTGTACATTACATCGTTTGCTTATCTAACTGAGGAAACGTCCTACTGAAAAGGAAGGAAGAAAGAGCTTATTGTTGATTGCACAAAGTAAAACCGAGGACAACGCTCAGTTGCAGATGGTGCCAACGTAGGGGGTTCTCGGTGAGACGAGACAAATTTGCACATGGTATTTTGTATTTAGCCATGTCTCTTTTTTTAAAATTGGATGATCACAATTTGCCTCTTGTTGTATAAAAGAAGGGACGCATATGCAAAACTACAACAAAGGCCAAATCAGCATATTAATATTTATTGGATAGGAAGTAGTATCAACCACAAGCTCATCAGTTGCAAATTTGCCATTTTATATTGTTTATGGTACAAAAATGTCCCTGATTTTTTGCCAACTCATGAAAATGCGTCACATTTATGAATCATCTTCTTCATCATTTATGGAGAAGCAATTTAATTACTTTTGTCGTCTCTGACAAAAATAATGTTGGAACTTTATCGTCATACTTTATAAAGTTGGTTCAACACCTACGCGAGTTTTTACTCCAACGCATGATGGATCAGCATCAACGGCAAGTAAACATAAGGGAGCTTATGCGCTTTTTTCAAGACTCATGAGTGGCTGGTGGCATGGTTCCTCCGTTGTACAGTATGTAATTATATAATAATATGTAATAGGTATGTATGTAATTTCAGACCAGATTTTTATCATTGTTTAGAAAACATGAGTCAGAGTGATCCGTTTCACAATAATGCTTAAATACTGGTGCTAACTACATGGAGAAATGGATTAACCCGCAAGCGTAGATACTCTCAGGTAATAGCTGAAAAGTATACAAGGATTAAATTACCTATCTACATGTTTAGAAAGTAGAAACAGTTCATAGCTCATGGTACGCTCTCGGAACTCCTGATGATGATTATATTATGATTTTTAATGATTTTACCCTAACAACAGTATCGCATTGCACACACTTACATTAATTGGCTGAAATTAGCTTATTATTCTTGGCCAGGTATGCCTGCAGGAAAGTGCGAGAGTGTATCTAATTTACTAGCTGATTAGATTTGAACAGCTTCACATAAAACCCTCCATAGCTTTCAACTTTCCAACCGACATGTTTGAAAACGGCTTCGTGCTTTTATCTGCAAAGAAGGCACACACGAATCTTATATTCATATTTGTTCTGGATAGATAATTAGGTTATATTTTGGGTAACATTGTTATGCAAGCTACATCAGAGTGTTGAAAAAAGAATGGCAAGGAAGAGATAGCGTCGCATCGCATATCGCTTTCTCTCTGCGTTCCTTAGTACTTAGTATGCCCATGTAAGGATTGGGACATGACCGGGCATGTTTCCGCTGGTTATAAGTCAGTAAGAGAAGTAGCTATATTTTTCTCAAGTCACGCGTCCGTACCATCTTTCCTTTTACTGAGTAGTGAATAAGAAGCGGATGCCGACGCCACCACCATCACCACTAACTCAACAAGATACATTATTCCTTTATAGATAAAAGGGCCATGGAACCGCACAAACTTGGCAACAAGTCCAACCATATTATTTAGATTCGCGGAAATGAGAAAAACCATAAGGATAGTTTTAACATCGTCAGCAGGTGAAAGGATTACATTTTGCATTGGACATGCTTCCGTTTCTACTTTTACCTATGAGACCATGTGTGACGGGAAAGCTGTTTTCATTTCCAACTTTGCCAACCTCACAGATACTAAATACGTAAGCGAATGAAACATGGCAGAAAAGGGGGGAACAGACACAAATTCTTTTACATGCACACCACAAGAAAAGAAACTACAATGGCATATAATATTTTGTTATTTCAGTAAAAAGATTTTAGATTCAATGAATGGAACTCATACTACCTATAGATGATGATAATGTACTTATGTGTGCTTATGGGAATATAGGAATACAAGCACATATGTCTACTTTTTGCTTAATGCTTGCTTGCATGCGGAAAAAAAGTATTCATTGAAGCGTAGACACACGGGCGGGCACCACCTGTAAACCTGTCTGATAATATGTCGTGAGAATGAAGGAAACACTCTGTGAAATCAAAAAGCAAGTATTCTTTTCACACAGATGTTACGGGAGCAGCACAGCAAGGCCAGTAAATTAGGCATTACTTTCACTCCCTCTTCTTCCTCTGTTTTTCTCTCCCTACTTATTCTTCTTGTATATTACATGTCATCCATTCAGAGGTACAAAAACAACCTACTATTATTACACAACCTGTAGAAGCCGAGACGTTCAAGTAGTTGTGAGGTTCTTTTTGTGATGTTGGCAAACCGAAATATATACACAAGCAGCCGAGAGTATAAAACGCTTTTGAATGCCTTCATATTATTCAAACTATTCTGTGGAACTCAGAGAAAAGTCCATGAGCACTCAGAATTGATAGCAGTTCCAGAAGTAGTGCCCCCATTCACCACCACAGCTCCAGAAGCTTGATTGTTTTCGTGTCAGGCTTGTCAGCAAAATTGAACCGACTTATGGTTGGTTAAACCTATTCTTATCATTATCACAGAATCTTGCATGATCATGTACATATGTGCACGTACATGCATTCCTTTTAAGTTCAGCGACCACAAAAACCATACAGACACAGGCAGAAAAGAAGAAAAAACATGACAGCCTAGCTCTAAAAGGAATTGGTGAAGAATTACGCAGGCAAGGAAAATAATATATTGTGTGTACGTTTAGTGGAGTGTCCTTCTGTATAACCATAAGTAATAAAGTATGATGGCGTGGCTCCGAAAAGCACTTTTACCCAGGAATACGGATCTTTCACCGACTCTCCCTTGCTTTTATGAAGAATAGATGGTTATTTAAATTTACTTTCAAAACTTGGATTGAAACCGCTTTGTTGCGCAAAACAAAAGGAGTAGTTGCTTTTGAAAAATTCATGTCCTTCCTGTTTTATTACTGCCTACTGACGTTTCTCCCTATTGTTGCCTGTTTCCCGTCTTCTTAAGAACTCAAACAGGGGCTTGCTTAGGTACAATAGGCATACATCCGTCGATTTATCGCCTTTACATTTTGTCATTTACTAAATGGAGTGTAGCCGACGCTAGAAGCGACAATAGAAACCTTTATGCGAAAACATAGAAGCTGAGTGCGTTCCTTCTGTTTGTAAAGAATGTGAGCGCTTAAAAGATTTTTTACAAAAACGGATAAAACACAGAACAAACAGTATGGTTTGCATTGGTAGTGCTTTGGGGCTTGTTCGATCGATCCATACACAGCATTATTATTGAGTTGTAAACTATCGCATATTCTGCGGAGGGAACATGATCACACTTTCCTGTAAACTAGTTTACCTTTGAGTGAATAGTGCCAAGAGCCGACCATAAAATGGGCACCTTTTTAAGTGGAACGATAGAACAAAGGGAAAAAAATTTGAGAACGAAAAAAAAAACTCTTTTTGTGGGCAATTCAAGGAAAGTTGAGATGTTTTGTATATTTGGACACCTGAAATTGACTTTGGAATGCGGTAGCAACGGAAACCGCTACGCAATCATCGTTACCATAAAGTATTGTGTGACATAGTAGAAAGGGCATATATACGCAAAGGAGAACTAGGAAGGAAGAATAAGGGAGAAAAAACAGAAACAGATAGTTGTATTCTTTGGATAGTTACGCGTAGTGAGTGGAAAACGAGACATTGGACGGATCGGATGTAGTTCAAGCCAGCAGCCAGAACGACGACATCAAATCCTTTGAGACACATGACAATAGTCAGTATAAAAGTTAAAAATGGAGAGAAACGCAAGATTGGTAAACACATATTTCAGCGCTAGCATATAACTCACTTTCTGTTTCTTCTCCTTTCAGCTTTCATCGCAAAGTCAAATATTTTACTCGGTTCCAGCTTTTCAGAAGGAGCTAAGCAAAATACTCACATTATATGATATACAACAATTTACAACTAGGTACATATATAAGGACCATTCTGTCATGTCTGTTTCTCCTGTTTTCTTCTTTATTTCTCTGTCTATGCCACTAAAGTGTAACGTAATGCGACAATAACCAGAACGCAAGAAGACGAATGGAGAAGAGGTTGAAAAAAGGGGAAAGTTTACGCAACAACTCATCTTGATATTATTCGGTAACAGATACGGACTTGCGGAACAGGTAACTATAGTGAGAAGAGACGGAGAGTGAGAGACCTTTATGATTCAAAAAAATATATAAATAGTATATGTGCCGTTAAAAATACGACGATGGTGACGACAACAACATGAACAAAACAAAAATGGTAGAGAAGATAGTGCTTTTTTGGCTTATGCAAGCACAAGTGACTATAAAAAAGTAAAAATGTATACCTATTTGTGTGTAGGCCAAGACAACAAAACCGCTGCGCTAGCAAGAAAAAAATTTACAGGAGTTTTTCGAGAAATACAATGATGTTAAGACGTTACACACGGAGGAAAGGGAAAAGTGTCTACTGAACCATCAACCTTGATACAGGACTACATTCAAGGGAGTGCGGCTTCCACCTACCCTTTTCCTGTCTTTAGTCCCCTTCTCTCTGGTGTAATATAAACTGTTGAAGAGTAGCTAGGCTCCATATTACCATTTGACTGTTTC
The DNA here is from genome assembly GCA_029691765.1 of Entomobrya proxima. Classification (NCBI taxonomy): domain Eukaryota; kingdom Metazoa; phylum Arthropoda; class Collembola; order Entomobryomorpha; family Entomobryidae; genus Entomobrya; species Entomobrya proxima. Next base: position 21,092,376 of record CM056173.1, read on the forward strand.
TTTTCTCTTTTTCCCTTTGCATTGTACGTGTGCACGGCGAACAGATTGGCAGTTTGGAGAATAAAAACCAAGTGTTGGAGAAAAAGAAAGAAAAAACGTAATAATATGGAAACAGAGACTGATAAAAGAAGCAGCAAAGAAAAGACAGTGGGGAAACAAGGGAGAAACAAAGCAGCATGTATCATTTCCAAGTGAGCCAAAACGAAATCAGCAGAAAAGCATTAGAGCATCTAGCAAAATGGAGAGAAAGGAAAAAGTATGTGTCCAAGAATTTTCATTGTTTTGTTGATAATATTTATAAGAAGAGAATAGATAGAGAGGCTTCGTGTATCTGTTTCCTCCGTCGTTCCCTCTCGATCGCTCTTCTCTACTCTACATCTCTAGGCGGGATATCGGGTTTCTTGGCGTTTTTCTTTTAGAATGAGCACAGGGATAAGAGTTCACGCCAAGGTACGCGGCGATGATGGCAGCTTCTGAAATGAGACTAGAGAAGCAAGCGCTTAGTTTGCTTTCTCCACGCTAGAATAAATCTGAATGTAAGCGGTCAAGATTGGATGTCTGTGAGCATCTGTGTTTGCCAGGATTACGGCATTGTTTAATCTTAAGCGCACTTGAGTTAAGTTTTAATGAGACAGGTGCTTTCAAAGTATCTTCATTAATACTTTGATCTTAATATGGTATCTGTGATGATAAATGACAGACTAGGGAAAATGGGCTGTCTCTCTGAAGTATGGATGCAGATTTCTCGTGTGAGCATATCACACACAATCTTTATTTTCTCTAGTTCATCACCTCTCTAGACTCACAAGGCACATAATATACTATTCCATTTCCAACTAGGGAAACACTACCAGCTGGCTATTCAGGAAAAAAACCCACCTTCCCCCACTCACTTTAGTTTCGTCGAGAAAAGATAGATAAATATTGCATGCTTCACAGATCCCTCGTTTCTCACTGGGTCTCTACTGGCATTCGTTGCAAAGCAGAATTTCTCATATCAGAACAACGTTGAAACCTTGCTACTACCCATCCTCGCCAATATTTCACAAAATTCCCCTGTTTAACATTTTATGGAATTTGATATGACCTTTATTTTGACGGCTTAATTTTTTCAGCAAACGGCAACGCCAATATAATAAGCGTTGAATCGAACAAGAAGGAAGAAAAGGAGCGGGGATATGTGCGCCTCTTTCTTCCATCGATAAATGTGCTTGTCCATGCATCTATCTATGAATGAAGCGGAAGATACTATATAAGGTGTTCCCAGTGACGGGTGAACACACACAGAAAAAAAATATATCTTCTGTCCGCCTCCAGTGTATTCTATAATAATAATAATTTAACCGGCTGGATTGTGGATTCTCTTTACTTTTACATCCATCAAAAATCTAAACCATTTATCTTACATCCGAATAATAGTGTCTGTCTATAATGGAAACTTGGAATTTTCCTTCCTTACGTCAAGCCAGTTTGAGAGATCCTGTGATGTGGTGAAGTACACGCTGGATGCAAAGTATGATTGCACTACCAAGCGCCGTCATTCCCCCTACTACGTACTAGAATATTACGATATTTTATGCATAATAATAATAATAACTTTAGAGTGTGCATATGCATCTCTTATTGTGCCTTTTTGCAAGTCGTTTTTGGACAGAATGGACAAGATGGGTTGGTTTAAGCGTTAAACGGTGTGGGCTACTGATATATATTGATGGGCCAACGAAGATAGAAATTATGTAGCTTAGCTAGAGAAGAGCTTGGCTCAACACACATTTACTGAACTGTTCCACAAAGACCAAGTTTTTGAGCAAAATCGTACGTGAACGATGTTGAATCAGGCTGAGCTTGACATATTATAGTCGTACTGACTACTGTATGCAATAAATATAGCCAATATAATAGCGTTTGCGAAGTAAAGTGAGAAAGAACATACGTGTGTGTCTCAGCGTGATATATATGTATATAATTTTCTGAACTATCTCCCTGTGAAATGGGGCATATTGAGCCCATTTTGTGGGGAAGATGTGTGTGCACTTTGTAAGCATCTCGAAATTTAGTGCATTTACGTGTAACACCATTTGATGTGTGGTCGTGGCGGTGTTATGTTGGTTGGCGTGTAATTTGGCTGGCTTGGCGAAGGCCGTGTAGTGAAAGCATTGATAGCTCCGTGACGTATTATTGTGAAACTGACTTCAAAATGAAAACAAACATGATTGATGACCACATGGGACCGCAGTAGTCACTTACGCCTTCCTTTTGTTTCCTTCAGGCGTTGTGGAAAGCTAAACGGGATCGCATAAGTGTATTTACCGGTTCATCGAAATCCTTCCTTTTCTCACTTTTGCACAAGTCATTTTTGCATTCAATTGGTCCTCTCTCTGTTCTCGCTCTTTCATTCCCTTATATTCTATTTTTGCTGGCGCAAAAAAACATGTAAAAATACTTGTTTTATTGTTATCATCTATCTCAATTCCTAGCCCATCGAAAAGGACTAACAACAACGTGCAACGTGCACGAATGAACATAACAGCGTGATGACAACAAAAACATATTGTGTTCAAGCTTCTGTGTGTGGTATTTAGGACTGATCAGTGCCTTTGATACAACCACCAAACTAGTTTCGACGCGACGAGAGAAGAAAGAGCAACACTTCCTTTATCCATATCTGCGCTTTCGTAAACTATTGACTATAATAATAATAAAAATAATATTCTATTTGTGTCTGACTGAACTCTTTCCTCGTATCAATTTGCTTTTTTTCATATTTTGTCGATACAGGCAGGAACATGCTGGCGTTAGGTATTGTGGGAATTTGTCCAGAGATAGGTAAACGAGAGACTGCCTGATGGAAGAAAGCATGCTTCACACAAAATAACCGTTTTCAAACGGAGGGAAAAAGTAGCCCTAGTCCAAAGTGCAAATATGCAGTGTAACCTTGAACTCAAAATATGCCTAACCTGAAATTGTGTGCAAAATTGAATTGGTTCATGTCATTTCAATTCAATTCCAATATTCAACTTGTCAGTTGATGTTTGACTCCACAGTGATGCTAAGGACACCAATTGATTAGAAGAGAAATGCGTACGTACGTATTTTACTCCATAATAACGCTTTTATTTTTAAAAGTGTATGTGTAAATATGTGAGAAATTTAAAAGAAACCAGTTTAGCCGTTTAAAAGTTGTACGTACATCAAAGGTAAGGCGGACAAACTGTTCGAGGCGCGTGTAACCTTGTGATGCTGCTAACGCTATTGTATAACCTTATATAATGTTTACTTCTATTATTTGTACTACACGCTCGCCAAAATGAGTCAAGTTGTTTTCCTGGTCCATTTAGCATCACTCAATCAAAATGGACCTGCCAAATGAAGGCTGCTGCTATACAAAAGAAATTTGTCAAAAGAGCTGGTGTTGTGTCTTGTCGTTTGTTCCCTAATCCAACATAATAGGTATACACTCCAGGTTTTCGTCTATTGTTATTAGAACAGAATGGAATCTTCTAGCCAGGCAACAACAAAACAGCATTAATTCTTCCGTTTTCATCTCTTAGCATTTTGCTTACCACACAGAGATGTTAGGTAATGTTTCTGGTTGCAGCTGCAAAACGTAAGCAAGCTGTTTCAAGCAGTTATCAAATGTGACCTCTTGCAATGACCTGTAAAGTCTGTTCAGAAATGCATATAATTACTAGTATGCTGGCTGGCAGTTGTGAAATATAGCGGCGTGTGTGCATTCAAAACAGTTTGAATCCCCGGTTGAGGGAAAATATAACAAGGGATTATATGGAGACTTATGAAAGATTGTTTTTGGGTATGCTGTTCCAAAGCCAGGAAAAGAAATGGAGTGCTTGTTTGGCTGGCTATAAAGCAAGGTACGCTTTTGCTCTAGTATAAAGGTTTCAAAGCAAAATTAGGAGCAGCATCCTTTTGTACTTTAATAACTTCTCTGGGTTGTAAGCGTATATCCTCTTGACGTAACCCCAAGCTGTAGCGGAAGTCTTTTTAGTCGTCATCATTATTATAGCTCACTTGTAAATCGCGTCTCTATCTCTCTCTCTCTCGCTTTCCCTGAACCCCTGTAAAACCTTCCTATTAAAGCATTATGCGAACACTTTCAGAACTCCTTGATAAGGAATAATTAACAAGCTACCTTGACTATCATCATCATCATCAGATACAAAAGGCGGTATAAATACGGGATTGTGGGTGAAATTTCAAAGCAAAGAGATTGAAAGGGCTAAACACAGGCAATCTGTGCCAAAATGTTAAGAGGATAAAATACATCCCTCTTTCGTGGTTGCTGCTGTTGCTGTCATCGTCCTTCGTCCTCACTCATCACCTGGCACGTAGTTTGAATAGGTAAACGAACTGAATTGAACCACACAATACTACCAGCTCCATTATTTCTTTTATCTGTGCCTACTTATTTCTGAGAATTCGTTTTCTTTGGTAAAACAAAGAGAGAAGAAGCTCAAAACAAACAACAAAAATAGCTGTAGTGTAATGGCAACATATGCTGATTATGACGACAAGCTATAGGAAATGCCCATCCATTCTTTCTCTTTCAAGTACCTAGCAAGTTATAATTCAATGAGTTGGCTCGACTTGAGTCTATTAATTAATCAACCTTTCTGGGAAGGAGAAGACGCGGAGTGGAAAACTTTGATCGATAGCATTATAATGTGTTGCCATTAATATACCACGAAGCATACATCATCATCTTTTGCTAAAAGCGGTGGCTAATTACAGTTTACCAGTTCTTGTGTGTGAGTCCTAATTAAAGTGGCTGGAAAGATGAAAAACCAACTATAGTGGTACAATGAAGCCCTTTATTGTCTTTTAACGACCATGTCATAACCAAGATCTCTCTTTTACTTGTCTACTCGCACTCACTTCACTCACACGGCATATTAGGGTAGAAGTGTATATTGTTCTGTTCCTGGTGGTGGCATGACGTGCAGACAAAACTATAGCATGAATTCTATTATTTATTACAGAAACTATACTAGATATCATGTCATCATCATGTTTAATATAATTCCAGTTGTGTTTTTCTCACAAAAAAATCGACTTCGTTTGGCTATGAAAAGTGATTTTTCGGTATCACAAGGAAAGCGCTACTAGTATTCTCGTGTTCACATTTTATTATTACATGACGACTTTTGTTGCAATAGAAACCGTACTAGGGATCTGCTTTGTTCTTTGCAGCAGTTCAGACAATAGACGTAGACGCGGATTGTTCCTGGAAAAAATGTTTCTCCCGAATGATGATGACGATGTGTTGCTCCGATGTCCCTATCTAGTAACGCATATTGGCTTCAACTTTCATAGAAAACAACTTGCGCTTTGAGTATGTAATGACGAAAATAGGTAGAGAATATGTCGATAACAAGATTTCCTGGACGCATTCAAAGGCGCTATTATTAAAAAGGGTTGAAGCCAGACATTGTAGCAGAGTTTCACAACGAAAATGGGAAAGGTCACAGAGTCATCAACGTCGTTGTGATGCACAGCCGACGTTTGTAAGTTGGTACACAGGTACGTTTCACAAATTTAATGGATTTCACTGATTTCATCAGGCAACAAAGCCAAGTAAATTTAATACAGAGATGACTTTAGCGTGAACTACTAAAATGCCAGCTTCTTTCCATTCCATGACCTACGATGTGTATGATATGCTCCACACCTTATGATTCACATATTTGTCGATTTGACGTTTCTAGATCACTGGGGATTCATTAATTAATGCCAAACGTTTTATTGTGTGACATTTGTTACAGACGTCAGGGCATTATGGCGCCATAGAAAAGAAGAAAGGATCTGAAAGGGAAAAAGTGTCCTCCCTCATGGATCGAGGCATGTAATGAACGATACATTTAATTGCTTCAACCAACCTAATTATTATTAGTTCTGCATTGTTTTCGCTTAAAATCCAGAGACCATCAAACCTTCAACTATGGATTTTCTAAGTTTAAATTACTTTCACCATTGTATAAAATGAATAGCTCATAAACCGGTAGTATAGGCACTAGACCATGATGTAAATCTGTTACCGGTACTCTAAAAAGAGCATTAGCCGCAGTCTAATCATTTTTTGCGTTACTAAAATTCTCACAACTTTAGTCCAGTAAAACAAGAACCCAGAACTCGAGTGTGAGTGTTTCACTAAAAGCGTTTCCTGTTTCACTTACATAGGTATTCAACATGAGCTTTAGAGGTAAAAAAAACTAGAACCAAGACCAAGTTCATCATCAAAATGTATTAATTATTTACCAGGGCCAAAAGTTAGTCTGTATGGAATTCGGAGTAGAAATCCCAAAACGCATGTTTTTCTACACACATGCAGATTTTTGTAAACTAGAATAGCCCATAAACGCAAACTTTATATATTATTATGCTCGTAAACCCACCCATACTTTCGATAGCACGTCGTTTTATCTATTTTTTTCCAAAATATTACTTCAAATTTATTCACCACGTTTCATACAGATTTTCCAACAACAGCAAACTTTTTGGGTGAGTTTTTCTTTCTTCTATTAAAGAGCGTGAGTATTCCGTATTGCAGTGGCATATCCTCTTTATCAAAGACTACATAATACTACTACACTGCTGCTGCTGCCGTTGGAAGAGAACCAGTTTAAACTTTTCCTCATGACGTATAAATTTGAAGGTAACAGCTAAAATTGGATTTACCGGCGGAAATTATATTAAAGTTCTGTTTGATGAACACACATATAACCCTAGCCATATACTCTTTTGACGAAACGAAGCATGGGCATTATTATTTACATGCATAAAAGTGAAAATGCACATTCGTTTTTTTTTGCAAATTATAATATGGGCAGAGCAGTGGCGGTAGACGAGGGAAAACTCATTTCTTCTCATCTCCAGTTAGGAAATGAACATTACAAGCAAGTTAGCAAATGCCCCAGTAACACCCCAGAGTCCCTCTATATAATAATTTTCCTTGGAAACATCGCCACCCCAACATGTTGGAAGAAAAAAGGAAGCAAAAACTATACTTGTTAAATTATCTTTCCTTACACACTCTTCACTTGTGCATTTCTACATATTATTATGCTCAGTTTTCAAGATAAAATACCAATACGCTTCCACACGCAGTGGATATAATAATATCCAAGTTTGCTTGCGTTACGGACATTATTAGGATTACACTAACCTAAACATCTTTTCATTATTGAAACCCTGCATGATTGTACAATAGCGTAAAAGTACTATTAAGGAAGCGGCCTCCTCCAGGGCTCTGCTCATTTTCATTTTTGCTCTGCAGTAGGCATCCTGCAACTGAGCTTTCCGAATTTTTTTATGATTACTTTACTTACTTTTTTCCTTAAGCTACCAACTTCTCGACACCTTTTCTGTTTACACCTCTCCGCTGCTGGTGTGGTGCTTGGTGAGTGATGATACTCGGGGAAAAAAGTATGTGCGTGAGTAAACTCTACAATGGGTATGTTTACATCTCTATTGATTTTAGTAGTTTGTTCATTGTCTTGTATGCGCTCAGTAGTACTACTTACTAGGAACGCAATTTGCAGCCACTGATAAATAACTTTGTTTACTACATGATATCATGGGAATGCCTACTCATTTATTTGCATGTATGGGCGTTCTACAAAACAAGATGAAGAAGAAATAACAGACCAAGTGTTGATGATTGAGCAGTGGAAAATGCAAAATATTTCGGAAAAATGTGTAGGGCTTATGAAGGATTTAATATGAGGCAATACATCAAAAGCAATGCTAGTCAGCAACGACCCACACACATACAAATAAAATACAACTGCATTCATGTTGGACATCCAGCTTAAGCAATGCAATGCTATACTGGATACGCTTTAGCCGTTGGTCCAGACAGAGGTATGGGAAATGTTTATGAGAGGCAAATTATAAAAAAATATGCTTTCATGAAAATGAAAATGCTTACCGCATACTAGAGAAAATGAATCAGACCAAGGAGCTAATAGAACTAAAGGGAATAAATAACATGTGTATTTACACATAGTCACTTTTCTCGCTGTTACAGTTTGCTCCAACTCTTGTCGGATAAAAATAATATCCCTATAGCGGCATAAGCTGCTACCCGCCAGATTGATGCAAAACTTTGATAATGAATTTTTGCCAGCTTGTTCATACGAAAGGAAAAACGATGATAATGGTTGCTTGTGACTCTGTTCAAGGCTTAATATCAGTATTTCTTCTATTTCCTCCTCCCTTTCTCTGTTTCCCTCTCTTGCTTCCAGTCAGTTCTTCTATCTGATGTCAGGCGTGTATTTATTGCAACGCAGTGAGAAATGTATGTGTGCGTATGTGTCAGTGTGTGTTTTTTTCCTTGCAAGTGAAATATTTTGCCTTCTTTTTGAAGATCCACCAGCTTGTCTAATGGAGTAAAAAATGGGCCTATAGTGAAAATGAAGATGACTAAAGAGAAAGAAAAGAGAGCAAAGGAGGAACAAAGAAAAAAGGAAAACATAATGCAGGATAGGAAGGAATTGCAAGTCAGTGTTCTAACCGGAACGCTTCAAACTGGAAACAGAGAAACATATTATTATCATACATATTTTAGATAGCATGCATTTCCTAGTAGGATCCCAGTTGTTATATATTCATATTATTATGTCTAATGGTGCAATAAAGAAAAAACAGTGCAAACGAGAGACACACAGACAAAGAGAGAGATAGATAGTGTGGTAGTGTTTGGCGATGATGACTGGAAAGGGAAAGCAAGTAAAAAACTTATGGTTTGGAAAAGAGAGATACATTCTTTCTGTGTTCATTCATCTATTATTTATTTTGCTCCCTTTAAGACTTGAAAACATTCACGGCAATCACCGAAATTACAGACAGAGTGAACGGAGAAGCTTGGATTGACAAAAAGAAAGGGAAACGGAATTATATCTGTACTACATAAAAATCGGTTTCATCCGCTCTCTTTGGAAGCATTATGTGATTTTCGTCTGCTTTCTCTCTGCCTTTCTCTGCATCACTGTCTTTTCTTTTGCATTCTCTTGGCTGAATACAAATGGCGAGGAAAAATCTGACTTTTGAATTCGACACACGAGGATTCTATTAATAATTTTTTATTTCGGGTAGACTTAAATGCTCTAGCTTTCCACATCATATAAGCAGAAAATATTTCTGTTCATTGCAGAGAATGGCGTTTCTGGTCATTTTACACTGTCTACAGAAATAACAATACCACAAAAGGGTAGTAGAACAAAGTCTGTTTATTGTATTGCATTTGTAGCAGAACAGAAGGAGGGTGGATTATGTATGCTATGCAATCCCGCTTTTTGTAACACTATTGTACTATTCCAGCAGCAGACTAGATACTATAGTTTCTTGGTATTTTCATTTTCCGTTCTCTCTCACGAAATATTATTTGATTCATAATCAGTGCAGAACATGTGAATGAAGCGGAAGCTCGCTGTATTTTTATGTGAAGCTACTAATTCTTGTGTAACTTGTCCCAATCTGAAATGTGTGTTCTGTAAGCTGACGCGTGAAAGCATTTTTTTTTTCATTTTCTAATGTCTGCTTCAAAGTATTCACATATGCAAACATTTTCGTAAGAAAAGCGGATATACATGTCGTAAAACCAAAAAAAAATAAACTGTTTCTTTGCTGAAGCAGAAAAAATCAAGGAGAGTGATTAAACTTTCTTTCCAGTTTGGAAACTAATTTACGATAGTAAGCATGCTTTCACAGAAGTAGTTTTTTTCATTTTTGTTTCACTCCTTTCATAAGACATGGCAATTTTGATTATTAAAAATCTCTTTTCACGTCCATTATGAAAATAGTTTATTTCAAAGAACACGATATCACACAGTCGCACAGACAGAGTAGTTATGTTTATAATGTCAATCCATCACAATTTTTTTAGGCAATTAGAAATAACTTTGCAGCACAACGCAAATAATAAGTGCAAGTTTTGCATATTAAGCTAAATATTTTGTAAGTATAACTTAAAAGAATCCAACTCTTTTTGAAGTTTTACATTCCTTTTTACTTTGTAAGTATTTTGGCTAGATTTAGGAAACTATGTAGGATTTTGTATTTCATTCCGGAGAACAGAAATACATGCAGCCGAGGTAGATGAAATCAAACAAGTTGTTTATCTCAGTTGGGGAGTCCTACAACCAATGAACCAATTATCCTTTCAAATGGAAAACATGACACAAAGAATCATTAATGTCAAAAATAAACAGTTTATCAATTTTATTGGAAAACTATTATGCAGTTTACTGTGTAATAGTTCTGATCAATATCGGCCAACAAGTTCTGGTTCACTATCATAGACCAAGTCCCGTAAAAACATAAATACGTACATGCAGATAATGGCCAAGTATGAAAGTTATGTAACAGCAATAGGTTTTACCGCTACTGATAATTCATAATTGGATCGTGTACCAGCGTTACTCTGGTAGTGCATAATGTATGATATTTGCCAAGGACTGGCTTTTGTTACAAATGCCGCATATTATGATCTACCCCCAGCGTCTTAAACAATTTGCTGTCCCTAACTACTATTATTATATACTGGTTCATAAATACAAATACAAGCGGTTGGATGTGTACTTGGGCGTGTCATAAATGTATTCATTGTTATGGGCTCTTCTTAAAATGGTTTATTGCTACATATAACACTTTATTCTGTTTCTCTTGTGTGGCATTTCTCCAGCAAAAGCTGACGGCATGGCGAATGACAGGCACATCTGAAGTTGGCTCGAATATTTCTCAGTTCATCCAAGTCGGTGGTGCTTATGCGCTGCAATGTAATCTGTGGGACAATAAAACTTTCACTTTGGGGTACAAATAGAGCATTGCAGCAATAAATGGATGAACCTTATTTCTCAGAAAAAATAGCATTACACTTGAACTACTACACATAAATCACTAAATTTCATATCCTGAAGACGTGCGCGGTTCTCCCATGAGACGCGGTTCTCTAAAACCCTACACTCATGTCTTAATGCTCTTCAAACTTTTATATTTAATGAACAAAACAAGGGCATTACATGTTCTATGAAAATACTATGTACAGTGTACAGATTGTGGAGCAATTCTCGAAAATATTAATAACCACTCCAACCAAATTGTAAAAGGGTGACCAATAAAACCTATTTTACCAAGCTAAAAACTGAAATACAAAGACGGACATTTTCTACCGGACAGATTTAATAGCTTCCATCCACATGTACTTTTGTAGTAATCTAATAATGTGATACGATGTGGTAATGCTACTGTAAAAGAAATTGCATCTAGTTTTTGTACAATAAAAAATATCTTGAACTCTGTACATGGCTTACATGTTGTAACAAGGCAGCAGCCTTTTGAGGTAGCGCAAATGAGATATTTTTTATGACCAAACCGAAAACACTCTTTTCTTTTTATACGTTACCTTAGCAGTAGTGAAAGCTCAGAATAATATTATGTAGGTTTAGTTGTTGGTTTGCCAGTTCCTAACCACCGACCTGGGTCGCGTATAACCTTGTTCTTATTATTCTTGAGACGCAAACTCAAAAGACGTTAGCAGCTAAAGTAGGAATCTCATGTGAATTGTAAACTCCCACTACAAAGCTTCTTTTTCATATTATTATACTCTATATAAACCAAACAAGACTCACCACCTTGACCAAAAAAGTGTACCAAAAGCGAACAACTTTTAGTATCCTTCCTTTGCGAACATGCCAATGACCACCACAATTACTGCAACATTCTGTACCTAACAATAAGTTGCTCTTCTGAATAAATAGAGAAGGAATGCAGCTTTGTCGTTCTGGGTAACCTGAGGTCCATTGCTGCGCGGCTTAGCGTAATAACCCACGCGTGTAGCACAAGTGTTCAAGAGGCGTGTATGGTAGCTCAGTTCCAAAAAAGACAAGAACTGTTACAATCATTTCCTCCGTCATCATCGCTATCCTCATCAGATTTACAACCGTGAACAACTCAAGTGGTAGACTTTTCTTGATTCAACTATGTGCCAGCAGTTGAATGACGATAAAAGTAAAAGCTGTACATTTTTTCAAGTCCACTACTACTTCCAGAAGTACTACCATGACTACCACTTACTGCGTCTCTACAAGTAGTTTATTCTTACTCTTTCTATACCCGTTTTTACGACAACAATTGTATTTTTCCTTGGGGTGAAATGTAAACTATCTTATAGGAAATAATAACAATACGAAATCAAAATCCTTTATCTGTAGTCTGGGCTTGCCATAAGTAGAACTGGCAAACAACAACTCTTCAAACATTAATTCCTGGTTACTTACTAATGTGTTTTATGTAAGTCGTGTATATTCTTTATTATGTTATCTTCATAGAAACCACATGAAATTATGACGAATTCAAATATGGCGTATTCATCATAAGTTTTATATAAGAATACAAAAGGAAGAATAAATATATTTGGGATTGAAATGGTTACAAAAAGTTGGAAGTTGATGTGACTTGGTGCCCAACTTACAAGCAAAGAAAAAGCAACGATAAAACATAGAGTCCGGGAATTCCAATTTGTCATCACAAAGCTGGAACCCACGTCGCTAAAAAGAGAACGTCAAGACAAGACCACTTGCATAATGGTAACATGGATAAAATCGGGAAGTTGTAAATCACCGCGGATGAAATGGTATCACTCAACATCAGATAAAGTCACCAAGAGTACAAGTAGTCATTCACTTGCAATCAGTTGGTTTCATCTGTGCTCGACGAGTACATTACATTACCACCACTTTGCAGCATTCTAATAAACTTGTTTTTTGGTTGTGATGTTGTTAATGTTCTAGTGGATGAGAGGAAACGTGTTTGGCAGAGCTGCAAAGCCAGGAAAACCCAGCAGAAGAAGACAAGTTGACAAAGTAGTACATCCGTTTCGACCCTGCGTATACACAATAATAGTTTTATAAGGCCGTTACACGATGAATAATGTGCAGGCTTTAATTGTATTATTCCGTATCCCCAGAGATGAATTACGAGGGAAATGGACAACATGCGGCGTGTGCTGGTCGATGTTCATGCTGAAGGCTGCCAGGAAATAAAGTACAACAGCCATGTTTTTTATCCGGTTTTCATGTAACATCCCATTTTTTCTTTGGTAATGTGCGTGTTTTTTTTTGAGAAAATGTATGTCGAGCATTAGTACGGATTAGTGTAATATGCCTGGAAATGTGTTTGTACTTTGTACGCGTACATAACATTTTGTTGAAAAACATTTTATGCAGATATAAGTATTAGACACAAGGAATGAATGAGATAAATATAGTCGTGTAAAAAGAGAAAGAGTGATGCCTATTGCCTATTATAAATAGGGGCCAAAAGGCAGCTTTCCCTAATGTGAACCGTGGGCATCGTCATTCTATTATCAAAGGGGGAGAATAATAGCGCGATAGTCGTTGATGTTGTAATGGATCAAGATAAAAGCACATTGCTCAGCGTGAGTTCATTCCTGTGTGCGGTTGGAGGGAGGCAAAACCGTTTGGGAAGTACATGAAATTAATTAATTCGACATCTCAACTGCTATCTGTTAAGTTTATTTGGCCTCACGATTAAGAATGCTTTTGAATATATTTGAAAGGGTCTTCCATTCTGAGCTGAAATGGTTTGAGAGAGAGAAAAAATCACTTTTTGTACAATGTGATTTCTTTGGGAATTCAGAAGAGAACTCTGGAGAAATAAAATGTAGAATGATAAGAAAATAACCTGTAGCAAGGAAAGTTGGAGATATCAACATAGGAGAACCTTGAAGTTTATATAAGTAAAAACACAAAACTGAGTGCTGTTCATATACTGAAAGTATTATTGTTTCTGTAGGTCTCAAAGCAATTCATGTCAATTGGACATAACCCTGACACATAAGACAAGTCAAACAAAATTTATCAAAGAGTCGGAAGTAAACTTTCCAAAGACACAAGTTGCAGTTAGAAGTTAGTTTTGTAAAGCAGGTGTCCTTCAAGGATTCTCAATGAGTGGATTCTATAGAGGAATTATAAATTAATCACCTTGACTTTCCCCTGCACAGGTGTTATTGTCCCCCATTCAGTACAATTTCTAGTAAAGAGTACTTCCAACAGAAAATTCGGGTGTGTAAAAAACAGAAAAACTGCTTGAGCGTCAGGCACATGTTGCAATCATAAATATCCTTGTTTTCTTCCGGCCATTACTGACGTTTATCTCGTTCCAAATAGAGGACGGGAAAAAGTAATTTGCAAAGAGACATGTTTCTTCATTAAAATGTTGTTTCTTGGGCTAAAGCGTGGTTTCAATTCAGTACATTAACATAATAGATGCGTTTTATCAGCAATATTTGTTTCTTTCTCGCCGCTCTCTACCATTAGAAAAAACAACTTGCATGCTGTCAATGTCCATTTCTCTTCATATTAAATGAGTTGATAGGATACTTTGATGTTTGTTCATTCGAACATTCGAACAAACTCATTTCTTCGTATTTTCGTACTCGGTCAACTACCATCACGTTTAAAAGCATTCAAACTACCCGCAATGGTAACAAACCTTACTACAGATATAGACGCACGCATATGAACATAAATAGTTAAACACATTCCCATTTTTCCTTTACCAATTTCGTGTCCATTTTATTGTAATCCAAGTTGTTGTCCTACGTCTTTTCAAACGGCTGACAATGACGGAAGAAAAAACCCATTTTAGAAACCTTCACAAAACTATATATGTGCATTTACACTTTTGTACCTTTACCTTTGTAAGCAAACATGTCGTTGTCTATTTTTGACTTGAGCATATGTACACACAAAAACATTATCGCAGTTTTTTATTCCTTGTGTCCTGTTACGTTTGGTTTACTTTTCCTCATTTCAACCTTTCTTTTTCCAACAATTCTTTATTCCACGGATATTACATAAGGAGAAAACGTGTGCAGATTTATTGGAGACAATATCTGCTTTGGCTCAACATTGAGCCAGCACTATGGAATTATTGTAATGTGGCGTAACTCTGAATAGATATGATGATGAGGATGTGAGCATCAACGCCACATGAACGCGGATGCGCACCTGGTATAAGCCTTGTGTCTATATAGTGGATTCCATTTTATCGACGGACTTTTGTAACACTCAAAAACTTTCATAGGAGCGACTTCCTCAGACTTTGAATCAGGAAAATTACTTTGTCCACGGTGCATGAAGAAACTATTAAAATTTCCCGATCTAATTTCCATTGTTTCCTCTCTGTACATGAAAACTCGCCATAATGTTCTTCCTCCATATACAATTTTCACGGAACTTACTTTGCAAGTGGGATCCGTATTCTACGAAGTGCCTATCTCTTGTGCTGTATATATCCCAGAGCTACTTTAATCTGTATCTGTCTCTTTCCCTGTTCTATCAACCACGTTCGCCGTGAAAAAAAAACCATGCCAACAGCCACTCAGCATAAGAACAGACCTTGCATTACCTCATACTTGTCTGGTGCTTCTTCTTCCTGTTCACAAAACCTCTCGCATTGCATAATATGGTCAGGTTTCGAGTGAGTGTGTGTACCATCATATCATTATTACCACCACCAAAGATATGTTATAGAGAAAATTGAGAGTGGCTGTGAAACAGGGACACCAACCTCTTGTAACCAGAGCAACCTCTTCTTTGCCTAAAAATTCTCGTATATTCATAATGGCTGTATAGAAAGTTAACTCTTGGGCACTTCCACATTTTCCTAGCTCTACCTAAGTAGTCAACCACTAGTACCCTTTTTCCTTCTCAGTATCACACAAAACGCTGAAAAAGGGTAGAGTTTAAGTTTGGCGAGCAGTTCTTTTCTTGCCGTCTTTCTTTCTCCCTAAGCCACATGCCCACTTTTCTTTTCTGTCTACCCTCTTCAGTTTTTCATTCTTTTCAAACTGCTTCTGTGGTATGAAAATAAACTTTTCAGCCTAATATGCAGTATCACTCACGGTGTGCGGATATTCCTCAGGTGAACATTGCTCATCCATCCTCTCTCGCCGAGAAAGTGAATGAGGGAAAGCGACAGGGAAACATAATGCGTTGCGGTTTGATTGTCAGTCTAACTTCCGTTGTTGGCAACAACTGTACAAAATGTTAAAAGAGACAAGGCGTGAATCGCACTCTTCCATGCTGTTATACCTTTTTATATGAACACTTCATATACTTTTACTGTCAAGGCCTTGTAAAACGAGGATCGGTGAAAGTGTCCTAACTTTCGACATGGATGACACTTTCCCTGATGCACAAGAATACAGGGAAGATTTACTTACCTTATTTTGAATTTACTTTGGTTTTACTTTTGCCAAATCATGCTCTACTGATGATGATGATGACAATGATGAAAATAAGAAAGACAGGAAAAGAGTCATTGTTTATAGAATGTTTCATTCCACTGCTTGCTCGATGCAGTTTTTATATGTGGTAACCGACACCCGTTAACTCTTGTACTTTCTTTTTGATGTTTTTATATTGAATTACTTGCAAAACTTATAGACAAACAGTCAACATCTCAGCAAAGAGAGCAAAGATACACACACGCACACAAATTTGCTCTCTCTCTACTTAAATAAAACTAGTAAACGAGAAAAGTTGACAAAGGCTTTCAGCAACGCAGCCTTTCCCTAAAACATAAAAGCACTTCATAATATGTTGTTTGTGTGTACAGTGTACACAAACCTAGAAGTACTAAACTGTTATACTTTTCGTATGGTGAAACATTATGGGTCGTCGTATGTGCATGCTGGATGGATTGTATGTGTCTGTAATTGGGAGTGTGTCAATCATGTCATGACAAAATTTGACAGCACAAAGTAAAGCAGAGCTCACAGCCGCAGCAACATCAGTACACTGTCTACTGACAACAAGTTTTTTATGCGAATAGGAGGGTGAATGCATAAAAAGAAAGAAAAGTTTTTTTTGCTACCTGCCTGCCTGCTTCATCATCATCATCAACATCCTTCTTCCTACACGTTAACTTATGTTCGAGAGTGCACATCAAAACACCGTAAAAGCAAACATTTTGTACATATTTACACACATAAAACTGCCTTCTTACCAAGTTTCTGTCTTCCATGAATTTCTTTTCTCTCTGGATAAACCTTTGCACAAGTTTGAATCTCTATCTGTCTCTGAACAATATTTTATGTAACGTGGCATGCCGAGAACTATTTATTCTTTTTGAATGGAGAGCTCTCGCATCGCGCAGACAGCAGCAGCAGCAACACCAGGCAAGCACCATCATCATCATCGCCACCATCAAACGAAAAAAAGGAAGAAAAAAATTCTAAAAGCGAAGATTTACACTTTTCTTCGTCCTTCCCTTGCACAAAACATAAATTTACAGGCAAATCCAATATGGGAAATAAAAGGAGAAAATGTGTATTATTATTGTATTTGCACTTTACTCGTCGTCGTCTTCTGAAAAGCGAAAATGAACGTGATTTGTTCGGAGAAGTTGAATTCAGAAAAGTTGGACTAGTGCAGGGTAAAACGAGAGATGACGGCTTTAGCTTGAGAGAGTCACACGTTTATATATATATTCGAGAAGAAAGAAAGTAGGGAACAATCGAAACAATAAAGAAAGGATAATAGAAGTACTTTTTTGTGCCGTGTTACATGAAATCGTGTCCACGCGTTTTTGGCTTTACCCATGCACACCGCGCTTTCCCCACTACTGTGGTCTTGCCTCAACCTTTCATTAACTTTCCACCGCGCACACACAAAGTATATGTATACATATAACTGGACTGGATCAGTGTAAATTAGCCAGAGTCCTGATACCATGGTTACTTACTGGGCAATTATGAACAGCTAAGCATATGCCAATTTATTCTTGGCATTCATTCAAGAAACATTTTCTTAGAACGGTACGTGTCTGCGCCATGTCATCGAACGATAATTACTCTGATTATGGAGAAAACTTGCAGGGCTGTTTTGTAAGGGTTGGAGCATTAATTTCACCAAATTTTCCCTAAACTTTGTTAATGCTCTTCTACTCTGGCGCTTCTTGAAAATGTGAAGAGATGATAAAGTAGCGCGAGAGTGGTTCTCCGTCCGTGAGCTATTAGAGCAATTTCTCTATACACTTTCACCACCAGTTTCTTTAGGAAACTATTCGATTAGAAAACATTCGTGATTCGATTAGGGCAGCAGTGGACACGACGGAGACTCATAAATTCCGTATAGGCATATAGTTAAGTGAACACTGTGCTTGTTAATGGCAGTGAAAAACCTAAATTATGTCATCTATAAAATAGTTTAGTGTGCTTTGGTGGTATTAGCGAAAATGAGCTCACAGTGTAGTGTAAAGTGGCTGAGTGAAAAAGGGATTTTTGCAGTAAAGGGAAAATATGTTACAGCCAACAGCCCTGCTTTATAATAAAGATATGAGGTAACACCACAATAAAATCAAAGTAATAAATTTGCACTTTGCACATTCATGTGCCGGGGCGGGGTTGTAATAGGGATGTTGATCCCCAGAAATCCTGATTTACATGTTGTTTAAAGCATCGATTCTAGCAACAATTGACGATATTTGTGTATCACATAATGTAGAAATAGATGACATTACAATAACAATAGCAATATGCAAGTTGTATATACACACATTTAAAATGACATTGCAGTTGGGCTATAGGAAAGTTATTTGCAATTACTTAGTTTCACGACCACAGTAAATAGAGTTTGAGTTATTTACAACCCTCATTCATTTACCCTACCAGTATTATAACCATTATATTGCCAGAAACTACACATGTGCAATGCAAGGTAAGACACAGTGTTGTGTCCTCCCGTATGAAGTGCAATAAAACAGTTTATTGAAGAACACCAACAAGTCGTACCAGCACGAAAATGTGTACTTAGTTTTCGAATAATAACAGTAGTGCTCGCACACCAACAAACCAAATCCTTTTCCTATTTAAAATTGAAAGGTAAATATTGGAGGGCTCCAATAGTAGTAAGTAATGCAAACATTCTGCCACTACTTGGCAATTTGAACCAGCAGTAGGACAATTTTACAACAGCACCACTACTATTAAGACAGAGTACTTATCAAAATTGCTTTCTAAAAACTCCTTTGCTGGTTGAGAGACTGAAGAAAGCATGGTGCACATTTACACACATAAATAAATAAAATTAGGAACGCAGGGGTAAATGAATTTTTAGAAATGTGTTTTTGCCTATTTTGCATTCCCTTTGCCTCTGCCATCACAGTTACATCAAGGACGTGACAATAAATTAAACTAATAGTAAATATTATGAGTACATGTACATAGTAATCTATATGGCATTAGGTACACGCAAGTTGTTCCACCATTTTCTAACTAAACACTGAAAGAGAAACAACAACTTTTACGGTTTACTGATCATTTATTATTATCATCATTGACACAGTTGGGAAAAGCCTCAGAGAAAGTTAGGAAAGTGGAGGATTCCACAAGGCTAAGAATGTCAGCAGAAGACCTAGAATAGCAGCAGGGGGAGAAAAGGTTCCTCATAATAAACACAGTTTCTTGTCAATAAATACTCCTCGGCAGAAGTAGTGCGGCGAGTGCAACGTGAAATATATAGGTAATTGTGTTTACCTATCCATTTATGGGTATTTTGATTTCATTGCGCTCGCACTATGAGCCAAAATAAACACATGCCAAAGTTTTCCCCCAAGTCTTGCCTTCAGCTTTCTATTATGTTTCATATTCCAATTTATTCTAGTGGAATGGAACAATATTGCTCTTGTGCTCACGCTACTGCAAAACTGAAATCAATGTACACATTATGTAAATAGATGACAAAAAACTTATAATAGCAGGACCAGCACGACACAAACATGCACGCCAAAGCATGTCCTACCCCACCTCTTTCTCTGCATTCAACGCCCATTCAAACTCCACCACCATCACCAAGTCTGCTAACTAAAAACGGAGCAAGGGGAACATTCTCTTCTTTTCTCCCCTTTCTTTTGACTTGAAAAGATTCCGCTGTTTCTCCTCGTTTCGCCTTTCTTACCACCTGCTGGGCTTTCCACTGGCTCCGGAAAACAAAAGGAAGTTCAAGCCATGAAGGTATTTATCTTAACGGGGTTTATTATTACTCCTTCCCGATAAGGAAAGCAAAAGGCGTGCCTATTCCTTTTCTTCTATTATGTTATTGCTATGATTTCAAGAAATCTATTTTTGTGGCTAATGATTCACTTGTTGTAACGTGATCAGAGATAACCATCCTTGCCTCCTACTCACTCTTTACGGGTGAATGGAGACATGCCAAGAATAGTACTTAATTTCTTTGGCAAATTTCAAGTGGTTTGCTTTTTTGTGTAGGAAGAAAGCAGGAGAGTGGATTCTTGCTTTCTGTCTTTTCACGTCAGCAGGATCGAAATGCTACCTATTCTCTCCACGAATTGTAGCCTCGTATGTTTACTATTGACTTTGCCTTAATTATCTACTAATTATCAGTAATTTGGGTGGGTTTAAATGAACTTTTGAGAAATTATAGACAATCAGAGGAGCTTCAGAAATACTTAATAAAGCAACAATTTCTAGCAAACTGGTTTGTATGCGCTTATTCTTGTTTGCGTTATATTATAGCTTTAATTTTTCTGTCTACTTTGGCTCCTGCTCTTGTTACATGGCGTACAGGCAAGTTTTAAGTACTATACTATTATAAATGTTTTAAGTACTCAAAGAACTCTAAAGTATGTATAATTAATTCTCATTACTTTCACTTCGTAAATCAAACCGAAATATGCAAGAAGATTTTGTGCAAAAAATTTGCTTTTACTAAAATGTTTTATCCGCTTATCAATTGTAAGAAGATGCAGCTAATAAGCTTTCAGGTGTACTTCAACTACTTTTTTGAATATACGTATTTTTGTTCTGAAACTTTTCCCATTTTTCTCATCAGTCAAATTCTACTGAAAGGGGAATTGCAATGCAATGCTTGCTTGATCTTATTAAGAGAAAATTGTAGCGTAAGCCAATTGGGAGAATTTGAATTGTTTACTTCAACTTGTGCGAAAGAATGTAAAAAAAAGGTTACACAAGATCAGGGGAATTTGTAAAATTATATCCGCCATACATTTTCCCCGTTTCGTACTGGCTGTTTCCCGTGAACATATTAACAATGATCGTTTGATCATGTTATTTAATTAACATGTTCAAAGGTAGCTGGCACATGGGCGAAAACAATTTTCGGTAATGAATTATCAATTCCAACATGCTAAGTATGTACTAAGTAGAATGTACTACAAGTTATTGGGCCAAAGTATGGTTGATGAGTTTCCCAATATAATATACTGAATAATGTAACAAGATAATATAAAATTATGATGCACAATATTGTATATCATCTATATATAGATCTTTTCACTTGAAGCATAATCACGGAAAATTGAATTTGTCAAGCACGTGCAAATCCAACTTTAAACGTAACGCTCCGGCTTTCATTTGTAACTTAGCCCTGTAATATATCCGGTTATACAAGGACGTAAGCTCGTTACCAAAATAATTTTGAAATATATCACATTAGAGTCGTTTATCACCATAATTTTCCGCCCGCCTGACAATTCATCCTGTGCAAATGTGCCCAATTATGCACACATATACACCCATTTTATTATCACACGTGATAAACTAGCAAGCACCAGCAGTATGTAGCTATCCACTGCAAAGAAAAGATTCACTTTTCCCCACAATCTGGAACGCCAGAGTAGTAATATAATAATGCGTGATTTATGGCTTCTGATGTGCTAAATAGTATAAGCCACAAAGTCAACCTCCATTTAAGTTCAGCAGATACGTATCAAAATGAGAATGAATGAAATTTCAGTTTTTATATTCTGGCGCAGTAGGGCAGTAGTAATAGCTTCCCTCCCATTTCTCATGGCCTGCACTCCCACAAAAGAAGGACAGAATATCTTGCTGGGAAAACGGGCAGCTTACATTCCAACGGAAATATATTAAATGCTGTGATCTTCTCATCATCATGAGGAAAAAATGACTGTGTGTAAACATTTTCATGCTTCAAATGAGTGCTTGCAATAACGTTACTCTAGGCCAGAGTACATATGTACACAAGATTTTTAAAAAAATATGTAAAAGCAACAAGTAAACTGTATGTCGCCTCGGTATTTGGGTGTTTTGACGAAGAAAAAGGCAAGAAAAAACACAAAGAAGGTCGCATCGTTTCCAGTAGCTGGACGAAATGAATGCTGTCCATTTTAAATATAAAGTCAACGCTGCCGTCTACTTTGAATAAAAAATAATTTATTCTCCCGTTTTTTAAATAAAAAAGGTTGATGGTAAATTGACTGGGTGGGAATTTGGTTGGGCATAACCATCAGCAAACCGGTAAGCCTTTTGGCTATCGTTTTAGTAGTTTCGGTTAACCAGGAAGGTTACCGCTTTTAACCATGAAGGCTAAACTTTTATAATTGAGAAGTGACTGGCCAACGAACCAGCCATGTTTAGCCCTTTTTAAATTGATGAGAGTAAACCGAGAAGGTTTACATTCTTAAAGAAAGAGAATTTTGAGTTGCTTGGGTTCTCAAAAAGAGGACACCGAAGGAAAAGAGAACCACTATTGAATTTAAAGTGGGTGGGTTAATGAAAAAGGATTTCCGGTTGAATTTGTATTAGTTAAAATCTGGAATACGGACCCGAGATTGACCCTGGGTAATTCAACAAAACTTATTTAACTAATTCAACGAGTTAAATTAGTTCCATACAAAACAAGCGCATTTTCTTTAGTCCCTACAGAACTTTTTCCACTAGTTTTGCTTTTCTGCCTGTCTGCAAAAAGGCAACTAGAAGCTAGTTTCGTAAGAATGGAGAGCATCAAAAACCTTACACATTCATTTTGCTCATTCCAAAAAAAATATGTTTTGTGTTCGTGTTCGTCTTGTGTAGGCAAGTCAGCAAAATAGTTTTTGTACTCCGGAGTCATTCTTATTCGTATAATTTGCCCATTCAAAAAGTTTTTAATTTAACTTGTTATATTAAATAAATATGTATTTCCGTTCTTTTTCTTAGTCGTGTTATTGTTTTGTCGTTACTTTGCTTTTCTTGCCGCGTTGCTGTTGCCGAATGCCTGAAAAGATGAGAATTTCGAATAAAACGGAAAATCTAGCTGGCAGGCGTATAAAACTTAATAGACGGGCAGCCAAGCCCTTCTTCTGACTCAAATACACATACAATACTTTTGATGATACAAATATAAGACGTGTGGGCATAAACATAAAAATATATTTGGAATCACTTTCCGTTGAAAAAATCTCGAATAAAATTTCGCATTTATACAAATTGCAGTGGGAGTAATAAAAGATATAGACACGCAAGCGAGCATGGAACAACTGGAAGAACGTAGGGTAGAGATAATTTTTGTTAAAAAATACGCTTTGTATTGTACACAGAAAAAAAGTTTACCCTAAATTGGTACACCATGCAAGACGGAAATCTTTTGTAGCAAAAATGCAATAAGAATCAAAGGAAACTCACTGGGGCAGAAGTGCAGTAGAATGTTATACAGCATATTATGTTGGAAGAAATTGCGATTGTGGGCACAATGAATTTGAATAATTTTCAACGGCTCTACTACCCCAGGAAAATAAGACAATACAGTTTGGGGAGGAAAATTTGGCAATCGATTTTGTTGCATGAATTGACAAAGCGATAATACGCAGTTTTTACCTTTCGCACTAGTGCACAATGAAATGCAGGCAAACAATGAAATGGGATTCTTTGAATGATGATGTGCTTTCAGGGGAAAAGGTATCACATTAAGTATCCCAACTGTAACATTACGCAGTTACATATTTTTAAAGATGTATTTAAGTTGGAATGTGTATGGCATGGGTTCTCGTTAACGAATTCCGCGAAAGAACGTCAACTAATACGTCTTTCTTTGACAGCCAGTTAATTAAGCAAAACCCAAAATAAGCGCTATAGTATTCTGCTTGTTGCAATTCATGTAGCAAGCCATAAAAGTAAGAATGGTTGATTTGAAACTGCAAAGCTAGCAGTTTGGAGGAAAGAAAGCTGACAGATAGGAGAGAACATTTTGCCCCAAAGTGGTAAAAGTAAATGCAAGGGATAAAATAAGCAAAAAGCTATGCCCGAGTGTATAAGATTTTCTCTTTTTACCTTGAACGCAGCAATGGAATAAGCAGCTGGTGTTGACTTGAACGATTCTTGGTGTTGCACACGTCTCACTTCCCTCTCAATAAAAATATTATTCTTTTTTATCGCTCACTGAATCAAACCTTCAGTTTGAAAATGTCTCTACTCGTATTTTTGTTTCATGTATTATGTATAGCTCTCGTACACTAAAACAGCGTTTTTATGTTATCAGTGTAAAAACTCAATAAAATTGCAACAAAGTTGCTTCAGACAGGGACAGAGAGTTGATGCTGCAGCAACAGCAAAAATGTTTATCTCTTACTTCGATACCCTGTCTGGTTGGACTGATGTTTTTTGCAAATTGCAGCTTATTTGCTGAGATTTATGCGACAGTATACTGACTGAACTCTCCGTCTCCACGATTTTAAAGCCGGGATAACACTCCACAACAACAGTACCACGATGACAACAACAGCAAGCTTACTGTCCAATTGTTCAAAGTTAGCTATTTTCTTCTGAAAAATGTCTCTTCATCTTTTCTATTTTACTACTGTTCATTTGCAAAAAAAATATCTACCCACTTACAACTAGGAAAAGAACAAGGTGAGCTTAGGAAAAAGATTCAACGACTTTTTATCTGGTACTTATATTATAGTTTTTCCAAAGAGACAAAAAAGACACACCACCTGAAGATGGGTGGCACGACAGTTGCAGCCCTCGCATCAGTTGGCGAAACACCACTTCTGTCTGCTGTCACAGAGTCAAATATTTCTTTTTTTGCCTAACCAGACGAATCTGTGCATTGACTAGGATGAATTTGTGTGAATGACAGTCGAAGAGAATGGGTGATTGTGAAACAAGAGGAGCAGGAAGAAGGCAAGGGATATAGAAGCTGATGGAAGGGAAAAAGAAGAGGTTCAAAGTGAGAAAGAAGAGACACTTGTTTTTTCAACGAGAGAAGAAATGAACAAGAGAGCTGTGTAGTGAGACAGAGAGAAAAACACGTGCATCCAGACTCGACTCCAATGACTTACTAGTCCATTTTCCCAACTTTACCTCGCTACTCATACACTAGTCGCTCTCCCACGACGGATTGAGTAGACGCTTTCCACTTTCTTCCTTGCACACTATGCACACTTGCTTTATGCCTTTACACGCAACGCTGCTGAAAGAGCAGAGGTTTGTGAAGAGTTTCTGTTACTTTTCTTTGCTAACTTTTGCTCCTGCTAGACTTCCAGCTTTACCTTATCACTTGCAAAACGGGGAAATGAAGCAAAGACGAGAGGAAAAGAGGCTTGGGCAAGCAGTAGGGAGCAGAGGAAAAGACAGTTTAAGGTACGCCGTGAAGTTACTTCGAAAACCTTCTTTTTATTAAGCAAGTGTTTGAGGGCACCCCCATGTTTCTGTCCAAGACAAACGGCTTTACACATCCACCAACTCGCTCTTCCTCTACTTTTCGTTTTGTTTTTTCCTTAAAATGGAGATCTCAGTGCGAGCCAGGAACTCTCAGCAAAAATGTTCCGTTTAGTGAGAATCACGTCACTTTCCGTTCCTGTGTCTTCGCTTTGCTTCAAGGAGAAAAATGGCAGAGTGTTAGGCAGTGTTTGCCGACTACTCCTACTCCTACAATAATCGCAATCACGTATGCAATGGGATCATCATCGGTGACATAGCACACACACACGCCTTTTATAAATATGTAAATATTAATACAAATCTGAACAAGACAGCGAAAATCATGGCGTGTTTAATGTTAGCTATATATATCACTCGGGACAAGTCTCAGTGTCTCAGACATTGATATCTTTTAAGATTTCCAAGCAGCTCCTTTCTATAGTCTACAACAAAAGGGAAAAATTGTCTCTTGTTAGATGATGTCAATTGTGAATACCTGCCAAAATGTATGAAAAGGTTACATTAGACGTAGGTAGAGAGCCAGAGTAAAAGAGCGAGCATCGCGTTTTGAGGCCTGCCATCTCCATAAATTCGTTTTTTATTGTATATGTATTGTTATAACAGCTATTTGAGTTTCTTTTTTGAAAAGTGTCTGTCTCCCTTCCAATATATATTTATGTTTTATACATTAAATTTAGACACCACTTTGAAGTATTTGACATTCGTCAAAATGCCGTTCTCATTTACAATCAGAGAGAAAGAGAGAGAGAGACTTTCTCAACCAATGCAAACCAAACGCTTGCTTGCATCCATTTCATTGTTATATATTCCTCTGCTCGTTAGTTGGAAGATATGCGAGAAAAGGTAAAAAGTTGTCAACTAGCTGGAAACATAATTTCTTGTGAAAGTGGGAGAAATAAAAGTATGGGCCAAATGACAGGTTGCTGGCAACAAGGTGGCACAAGTGTGCGGAGTGGTGGTAGTGGAAAGCAATTGTATTACATTACACAGCCCTTCTCTCTGACAAAAGAAGTTACAATGAGAGGCAAAAAGCGAATTTCGCTTCACTTTCGCCTGAGCGAAGCAAGAAGTGAACCACGATATAGGGCTTTTCGTAGGGTGCTACTACATCTCTAGTACTACAAGAATGTTGTTCTCTCAACACCATTATTTTTACCAGGCATTTAACGAAGCGAAAGGAAGAGGCACTTGTCGCAAGAAATGATAAAAATTACTCTAAAACAAGACTATTCTAGGTAGGCATTCTTTGTGATGAATATATACAAGAAACAAACAAAGTCTGTGGCTCGTTGTCACTCACAAAAACTGGCAACATTTCTCGACTACCTACTTCTCTGAAACGACTCCCATTCTGAATCTTAATGCAAGAAAAAGATGAAAATAAAAACAAATTTGAGACAAGAGTGCATAAATACAAAGACAAAACTCCCATGCTTTGTAGTTTTTGTTTAAAAAAGTATAATAAAGTACAAAACTGATAATGATGATGATGAGCACACTTTGAAAAAAAGTTTATTTTTTTATACATCGTCGTGGGTAGAAAAATATACACTAAATTGTTAGATAATGTACCAATTCTTATTCAAACTTGCGTGTTCTTTCATTTGCATCAGACACACACGAAAGGCAAACAGAAAAGAATGAAGTCTGAATAGGGGGAGTAAAAGTTTAGAAGATAAACACGATTATCAAGAAAAATGAGTAAAGGTATGCACTTTACAGAGAATAGCAGCTATAATTTTCCAACTAAAGTCATTGGGCTAACTTTGAAAATGTTTCACACAATACGTTGTTGAAAATGTTGTTTTTGTACCTGAGTAACCACGCTTTGTTTTGGATTATGGTTGCCCGAAAAGGATTTTTGCGGGCTTTATGACATATATATGAATACCTTTCCAGTAGTGAGTCCTTCTAACAAGTTTCCAAAAATGGTGCACTGTTTCTATAGAGAACAAAGCCCAAACCTCAAAATACTTTTTTTCCTTTGTGGACGGCCAATTTTTCACTGATGATATGCTGTGCACATTTTTCTTCCTTTTGTAGCAAAAATATGCTGTTTACGTAAAACGGTAAAAGAATTAGCGGGACGAATGCAGCCACATACTAAAAATACTCCGTCATCAGAAAACTTTGCGACTGTAAAGCCCATAATAATAATAATTTTCTCATAATTTTGCTTTAACATGGTTACAAATCATGCTTTGCTTGCACATTTCCCAGTAAAGTGCACAATCTCCTTCGTGTTATCCGATAGTCTGTCAGGAAGGAAGGCTGATATTCAGGTAAAAGCATGTCTCTGCAATAACCTTCACGTTTTCCACCACAACGATTTTAAAATGTCATCATCGTCATCCCATGAACCGTTTCCACAGTGTGTGCGAAATTGCTATTTACCTTTTTCCCGATGTCCCTACTTTTCTGCATGAAAGCGTACATCGACACATTACAAAGCTCAATTCTCCCAAAGTGTTTGTCTGCCAGGAAGGGAAAGTGTCGAGAAATTGCCACATAGTCACTTCATCAAAACCTGGAAAGCCAACAGCACACATACACCAAAGCAGCACCAAAAAAGGGCTGCTAAACCGACCTTATGTTGTGGGTGTTATGTACTCATAAGCATGTATGTATTTCGTAGTAAAGTTGCCAATCCAATAACGCATGTTTACTCGGGCGATTATGGATGAAATGCAGAAAGGGAAGCTACAACGGGGGAAGAAAGGGCCAACCACGGCTATAATAATAATAATAACAACTTGTCTGGAAGCGTGTAAAAAAGCTACTACAACTACAAAATAGTGTTAATACATGTTCATTGTATCTAGAATAACTGGTTACGTCCTATCTTTATACAAAAGTACACGGTTTGTGACTACTAGCCAACGCAACAGAGTTACCAGTTGAAACGCGCGGAGACAATTTGACCCAGTTCAGAGAGTTCATATGTCTCGTGTAAATTTGGGCTTGACGCAATTACCTGAAGAGTGCAGAGAAGTACTGTAATGCAAAAAGTTTAAATTATATACGATTCTTAAAAATCCATTATAATTTTAGTACACAAGGCTACTGGGGCACGAAAATGTTTCGAGGAGAAAATGACATGAGAGAAGAGGAGGAGGAAGGAAGCATTTATGCGTTTACCAGTAAAAATGAGTGGTGACACTGGCAAACAGTAAATAGGACCAACAGCGGAAGTAAACTAGCAGTTTTGGAACAGTGAGCGGGTAAATAAAAGGAGACTCTTTCTCTTCCTATGAACAAACTCCTATAAAAGAACCAAGCACGAGCACAAGACACGTAAACGATAACGAGTTTGCTTTATATTAGGGGAATGCGACTTTCATGATGCCCATGGACCCCCTTTCATCGTTGTCTTGAACCCAAAAATAGTAGCAAGTTTTTGTGTCGCCTCTCTATTTCTGCTGCCGTTGTAACAGTTTACCAAAAATAGTGGCGTCTGCAAGGTTGGATAACGACGAATATGTACAAAAAAGTAATAGAAGAAGACAACACCTTGGAAATCATTTTTCCTTGTGTCGTCAGTATCAAGAATTTTAGAGCTGTAGTAGTAGCGCAGGCAGCCATTCTGAAAAAAGGATGAAAATGCTAACGTAGTTTGCCATGCCGTTACAACACCCATACGTCCCTTTTTTGGTCTCCTTGAACGCTTTTGAATACCGTAATTTGTGAGTGCTTTTATTGAACTTAGCGTCTTACACTGTAGCGCACCAGCATGTCAAATTTCAAAGTCAATAGAAAAGGGATTTAGAGTATGACAGAGAACTCAGTTGGCCGAGTTACTGCTGCTCTGCAAATAGAATATAGTGATTTTACCCACGGAAATGTAAGGTCAAATACGAGTACCCAGAAGCTTGTGCTGCTATTGATACTAGCGAACTATGGTTATCATGATGATAGAATACACAGCAAAGGGAAAACTTTCTTTGCCTCTTTTTTTCTCTCCCTTGTTGTTGTCCTCCCGTCGTCAATAATATCCCAATAAAAATCCTATGTATGTATGCACTTCCTAAAAAGTTGAACCAATCTTCGGATATTGGCATGCCAGGGCAAAATTGAGCATGTTTGCAGCTTTTTGTTTTGCCATACTGTTGAAGAGGAGTAAAAAGCTTTTCTTGGTAACTTAAAAAACTACCCTATGGTGCCCATTCTTTAGACAGAGAGCGTAAGTGACAACCCACAATAGCAAAGTTTGATAAAGCTGTTTGCATCAAGCAAGTTGACAAAAGACGAACACTTGAATCAGATTGAAATATGGATTCATCGAAGCCTAGAAAACTTTGCAAGGCTCACACATATACTCTGTCTGTGTGCCATATCGTATAACAAATTACTTGAACTCTGAGATTTTTTTAAAGTATGAAAAAATGTACTCTTTTAGTCAGCCTCTTTTCTCCTTCTTTTTTTTACAAAGAACGGTTCTTGATGCAAGTTACTTCTCCTTTCCTTCATGATGACGAACATGATCATGACGATGATTGGTATTGGTATATACAATCATGACGTTTGTGCGTGCGCTTAAGTATAAATCACTTATTGTATCTAGATTCCAGGCAAACTACGTCTCCGAGAAAGTATCCAGTTTCCCCGAAATGCAATAAGGAAACGAGAATTTTCCTCCTCCGTCGCGAAATGCGATTTTCATTATTTGCCTCCTCGGTCATGCCATAAGAGAGCAAGACACAAAATTTGGTTTCTTGCGGCAAAGACACCACTTCTGGGAATATAATAAATAGAAAAATAATGATACGCTTGAAATTTACGAATAGATAGTCTGCTATGCATTATTAGCGAACAAGTGGATCCTGATCTTATATTTTTAGACTGATTCAGTCATGTACTTATAGGTATGCATATTGTATGAATACATTAAATTAAGGTTGTTATTTTGTTATCATGAAACTTACGAAACGATAAAAATAGGAAATGAAAGAGAGGAATTATGCATTATGCAATATTACCTAGTGTGTTTGTCAGTACAAACAGCTAAACAACGCTAGTTCTCGACAGCCTACACAAGTGCACAAATCCATTAAACTACTATCGATAATATGAATTTGGAAACTGATTTACAATGAAATGCTGATGCTTGAGTTTCCCTTGATAGGGGAGGTCACAAGAGACTAACCCTTGCAACGCAAAGACACTAAAGAGTCTAGACCAGACAAATAATGCAGTCGAAAAACTTTTAGTGAAAATTTTTCTTTTTGTAGAAATCTATTCACAGGTTACATCCAAGATGTGTCCGCATTTCTTTTATAGCCATTCAGATATTTCGTGTTAAATGCATTTTCGGAAAAATGAGTATACAAGTGTATACGAGTAAAGAGCAAAAAATAATATTTTAATACGCTGATAAATTAATCAAATTTGGTATGTGCTAAGTATGGCATTGCAAATATGTCAAGCTATAAGTATTTCGGATATAAGTTTTGATTCATCACGTGATGTAACTCATAAGATTTAAATAAAATGGTTTGTGCATTAGGATAGGCATGCAAAATTTGGCGGAAATCTATGCGGTCGTTTTCAAGTCATACCTGCGGTCGACCGGTCGAACGAACTGATGGAATAGGAAAGTATAAGCATTCTGCGGCACTTACAAATCGGCAGTAGCAGGGGAATTTTATATTGGGGTATCACTAGGTATTATTATTCGTTACCCTACTAATTCAACTCACAAAATCAGTTCACAACAGGCATACGGATATTTGGCAATGCAATAATGGGTCAGGAAAGAGTACTCCACCCACCCTGTGTGACAGAGATGATAATAGACGGATTTTATCAATTCTCAAATGAAATCAAAATGACCCAGCCAGATCCAAATTTCTCCAGGGTTTCGTCGAACTTTCTTAAAGCTTTTAATACATTAGGCTATAAAAATATAATAAAGCGAACCGCCCCCTCCTTAATTTTCTTTCCCTGTCGTAAAGATACATTTCACGTACTTGACGCTGTAATAACACGTAGAGATTGAATTGTACTTTATGTTAGCTACAGAAAAATGACGAGGTTATTTGGATCCCAGTATAAAGGGGTTCAAACAGGGACAGGAAACTATATTTATTGTCATGGTCACATTGTTCCTGCGAGATATACACAAGGTACGAATACATCTCTCCACCTTATCGATTTTTTAAAAGTTGTCGTTCATCTCATATTCTGCTTTCCCTGGAATATGATTACTCTCATTGTCATCAGTTAGGATTGGAATAAGACAGGAAAAGGGTCTTCTAAATATGAGCTCTTTGTCATATCCAGTGCGTACTCTGCGTAAATCTATCGAATATGGTTTTAGAATTCCGGGTATTGACTATAATATGTACTTCGGAATATCATATAATAGTGTTATTGTGTATATAACCCGAGCTCTGTTTATGAAATATTATTATCATTATGTAACATGAATGTGACTACGTGAAAAGGCGTTTTATAAAATGCCTTTATCGCTAAATAATAGGACAGCATGACTTGATAGGGTATTATTTTATAACCGTACAGCTCTAGCTGTAATATTACGCTGGATGTTTTATTGGGTTACTTATCAGTGTGCGGTTCCTTCCACTTTTTATGGAAATGGGAATAGATCCATTAAACGGATGTGTGCTGTATACTCTGTAAGCATGTGAGGTTCTCTCGAACTCGAATGTGATCTATGTAACAGCTTCATCATCATCATCATCATCACTAGTTGAAGTAGAGCTCCTCTTGATTTGATCACCAAATAGAGATTTCCAGGGTTATACCACCAATACCTACCGCATTAAAGTACTGGGAAAGTGATACTAATACTAAAAGTATGAAATTGCGACTTTCCAACAAGGTAAAATATAAGTCTGTGTAAGTGTATGTAACCACAGGAACCATTTCTATCATCATCATCATCTCGATCATCCTGAACACCAAAGTAATGCACCAAAACGTAACTATTAAGGAACTTGTAAGCCTTTTCTCCTGATTCTCGCTATACCCCAAAGCGACAGCAGACCCGGAGACAGTGAATGCAAGCTTGGATGGAAGAAGAAAGTTTTCTGCTCTTGTAGTCTATGCTACCAGTAGTAGCAGTCGCGATGCACATTTCACGTCAAACCGATAGCAATCTCAATTTACTTTCAGATTTAATCTGTTGCAACTCCATCCAATGAAATGAAGCACTTAAAAAAATTTCCACGGGTTCGTTCCGTGCTTCATATGCATTAATGCGAGTTTTATTATTATTGCGGTGTGCGTTCATCAATACAAGCTCCAGGATTTTGTGGGGAAACATAACTTTTCCTCTTCTGACTGAGTAACTTGTTGTAACGACAGCAGCACGCTTTTATATGTATAGGTACCTATACTACTACTGAGATGAGGTTTGTGACAAAGAAACAGAATAATGGCGACAACAACACTGTTCGCAACTTTACTGCAAGTAAAATAAACTTGGTGGTGGTGGTGGATGTAAGTAGCAGTAATTCGACGTACATACTTACCTACTCAATAAAAGAGTTGAGCATGTCACCGTCTTCGTCACATACTGGTGATTCTCTTGATTTCGCAAAAACAAGACAAGAGTAGTAAATATATACCGGTTATGGTGTTGTTGTTGTTGAGACTGTCTGCAGGTATATATTTTCTACTGTATTGTGTTCACAAAAAGAAATAGAATATAATATTTTATAATATTGAACAGACGCTTGTTGTGCAAGTAAAAATATGCGGCTGACACGTAGCGTTCTTTTGCACAAAGTCAAAACGTCAGAAACAGAATCGCAATAATAGATGCACAGGGGAGTTACATCCATCCATTCTGACAGTAAAGATTTCCCTGTACACGAATTACAAAAAAGTGCCATTACGTTCTTCTTGTCGCAAGGAAAAGACAAAAAGGGACTAGTGGAGAACTGGGGTCCCCAGGTGCCGACTTACATAATTACTTTGATAGCACAGGTACGTACAGGAAAATACTTACTAAAACTGCAATATAATGTCTCTACTGTAAGGAAACCAACTTAAACCAAGTATACTAAAACCCTTAAAAGGTTTCCATAACTTATTTATATGTAGGGACATGTATGCATTTTTTGCACGATAAATTATGAAGCATGTCGTCAGCTCCGTTTTGTTCCAAAAAAGAAATAATATATGATATATGTTACGAAAGAAAGGATGAAAGGAAAAAGATGTTTTTGCTGCAACCCTCTCTTCCTCTCCTTTTCTCCGTTTGCATGCTGATGCTACTGTTGTCGAATTCTTTAAAACAAAGTCAAAAGTTGATGCAAAACGAAATGAAATCCCACAGTTGCTAGCACTGTAATGGGCTATTACTCTCCGTTCTCCCTTACCAGCTCAAAACCATTTTCCCTTAAACTGGCAAACATTTTTCTGTCCCATTCCGCAAATTTACATGCATTATCTAAATATAATATTATATAAAGACTTGATATTTAATAATAATAGTAATAACAACATAACATACTCTAAAAGAAGAAAAAGAAGAACAAAAAGGCTCCACTTTATCCGGCAGTAGTCTCAAGATATGCGCCAGAAAACTGAAAGTAGTGTATGTTCTGCCAGAAGAACTACTGCTACAACTGCGGAATTGAATTCCATTCATATTTAGAAATCCCTTGATGTTTTTGTCAGATACATAGATATACTCACAGCAAGAACGTCAGCAGAGTTACAGCAGAGTCTATATAGCAGAAGTAGACTTGAGCAGTTTGCTGAATTTAAATGTAGAAAGATGATGGAATGCTGATGTTTTTCCCTTTATTTTTTATTATTGCTAAATAGGACTGGCTCACGGTAAGAGCATAATAATGTTGATGGTGACATGTCATGGATTTCATTTTTGTACTGTCTGGGATTTTTACTGGCCAAAAGTTAAGAAATCACATTTTTCAGAAACGCTCTCTACCCACCATGTATTTACTATCCTTTTAAAAAACCCTTTCTCGTTTTCATATTATTACGTATTACGTATTAATATGCTTTTATACACGGATAAAAATGTGAATGTAGTTTTTCTCAATTTGCTCATTCTGGAACAAAATGTGCTTTTTTGAATTGACTCTTGGAAAATTTAAATGCATTCGTATTTTCGTAGTTTTTGTGTTGTAAAATATCGTAGATCCTTACCTGAAAATATTCATGTGGAAATTTATTAAAAATGCATTTTACTCGTTTTGCGTAAGTAGTAAAATGGCTTTTCCATGCCTGTGTGAGCATATATGTAATATTTACTCGTATAGCTTTTAGCTATGCTCTCTGTGTTGTCAATCCTACGGAAACATTTTTTGAAGATCCATGATATTCTGTATATAAGGCATATACAAAAACGACACGACAGCGAAACAATAGAGGTAGTGTTGGCTATACATTTCCAAAGAAACTACAAATACATAAATCCTATATGCAATATAATATTGTATTGCTCACTATTCACTAACTTTTGGAGAATTCTTTGGGCCACGGAACGCTTGTACGTGCCCTACGTTTTTATGATGAATAAGTGAAATGATGTGCAATAAAAAAGCACACTACACTTAAGATATTAGTATGCAAGCAACGTGAGTAGGTAAAAAGGGTTTACCGGTATTCTCTAACCGATTTACTGTTTTATTTTGCATCAACAGACATGAAAAAATTTTATGAAATACTTTCAAAGCTTGTAAATAGGAGTTTAATATACTTTACGAAGTTTACCGGGTTTCCTGTAGTGTACAACCTTCAGGAACAAAAACCTATCCGCCAAACCATCCTTAATTCTTTTAGATCCATCTTTATTTTTTTGAATTCAAAATAACGGAAAAGTCAAGATGGCTAAGAAGAATACAGCAGAGAAAAATATATAGCTCCATTCTAAAACGAGTGTCGCAACAACAACCGCTAAAACAGTACAGATTTTATTACATTCCAGCAAGATGTACATGCAGATTCAGAGAGAATTTTAACAATCTCGGAGACTCTTTGACGCCATCATCATGGCCGACGAAAGGAAACGAATATGAGTGCAAGTCTATGTTGATAGCAGACGTGAATATGAGATAAAAAATGAATTGTTTCAAAACTCTTTTCTTGAGAGTTTATTTGAAAATTTAATTTTTTAATGTGTTCTTGGTGTCGGAGTGTTCTTGGTACATAGGCAAACTCCTATTCTTACTCGTGTCCCACCTGCTACATTTCACAATAGTCATATATTTCAATAGGCAAGCTACAAAACTTTTTTTTATCCTTTCTTTGCTCTGAGGTTTTACACGCTTGACGTCAGTAAAACTGTATATGGTCTAGTCTGCCTGCATTCTCTACACAGTAAAATGTAACGGTGGCAGTTTGGTGGTTTTATATACGAATGGATACTTTTGGTTTGATTGGAAAAAGCAGCTCTATTGTTTTGTAGGAAACAAAAGTAAAATGATACTTTGTTTGACACATAACAAAACTGTTTAATAAAGTTGAAAGTCTGAATAGTCTCAAATCTGAATGGGAAAAAAGTTTTCACGGGGATTTGTTTGTTAGACTACCGCCAGGTGATGACTTTTTGTATAAAATATGACAGGGATTGTTCGGCAACGATGACTTTTCAAATCGAACTTTCCGAATATGCCTACTTTTCACCAATTATTTAGTCTCTGACGAGATGAAACAATGATGCATAATATTTTTTCTGTCCAATCGCATAATATCATCGGCAAATGTCTTTCTGTCTGTCACAATCGATTGTCAGGTTATAGGTGAGCATGCTAAAAATAAAAAAAAAACGTCACATTCCATGAAGTATAGATCAATAGTACTCATCAACATCCTAGCTTTCGATGTTAAGTATATGCAACAGTAATTTGAGACCTTTGGCATTTTTGTGGGTTGACTTAGCTTTAATTTACACAAAACAGGAAAAACCACTCCCACATCTTTTACTGAGTAAGTAGATACTTTTGTGGACTCCATAGCACTTTGTGGTCTAAAAAAGGAAAAGTCGGGGGATTATGTATTATTACTATTAGTGGAGGTGGAAAGAGCTCAAAGTCTAGTTTGCAGTTGTTCAAAATCTGTCACTATTCTACACGTGTCACATTAATACATGGCCGTCGTTTTACTTGCATTAATAATGCTATTGTATACATTTTCCGGCTCTGCGTGTACAACAACAGCCTTGCGGTGTGTAGGAGTGAAATGTCGTGGTCTTCAATTTACAACAATATGGAAATAATTTAATGCAAACAAGAAGCCATGAAAAATGATATGCTTAGTAAATAACAAACAAGCATTGAAAATATTCAAAACGTCGAAATACCAAAACTTCAATCATGTCAATATTCATTAATTAGCATGTTTGAATACATTTATAAGTCTTGGAAAACAGCATTGCGGAGAATACACAGAATTCTCAAATTGCCCCGTGAAATACCCACACGGTATTATTTGCCGAGCTTGTGAAGAAATGCGATCTACAAGCTGTTTGCTACCAACCAGCTAATTATAGAATTCCAGTCAAAGTTTGTTTTATGTTTGAAGTCACAAAAGTTCTTAACGCTTGCCGTCAAGGTTACTGTATGACGGGTTGCTTTGTACAAGGTTTATTGGTTTTAGTCAGATTTCAAATTAACTTTTGTATGTACAATTGGATGTTTTCTTGTTTACACGTTGAACTAATAATGTCAAACATATATTAAATTACCTTAAAAACGTACTTGGTATTTTACGTACCAATTGGCGTACATTATAAGTGTTGCAATACTTTGGTTCTAAATATTTGTCATGTATGATTTACGTAAATGTGTGATATGTCGTCCTTAATACCAAAGGCTGTATTTTTACTTTTTTTACGTCGAAGACGCATATGTCCAAAAAACAACTGCAAGACAATACGCATATATAGACAAGTAACTTCCAAGTGCAAAAAAGACGTCATCCAAGAGCGTATGAAAATACGTTTTAAAATTCTACAGCTTATAAGATAACTATATATAAACATTAAGTACTCAGGGCAAAATAAACCCTTGAT
This sequence comes from Entomobrya proxima, assembly GCA_029691765.1. Classification (NCBI taxonomy): domain Eukaryota; kingdom Metazoa; phylum Arthropoda; class Collembola; order Entomobryomorpha; family Entomobryidae; genus Entomobrya; species Entomobrya proxima. Next base: position 21,129,905 of record CM056173.1, read on the forward strand.
CTTCAGGTTATCTCTGACTTCAAACGAAATGTCCAAAAGCATTACTTGACATTTGCAAAGCTAATTTTCCTGATTTTTCCTTACAATCACCTTAAACACAAAGAAAGGTCACAAGCGTTTACAAAATATTGCCAACTCATTGCGTCTGCTTTGAGAACCCGATAAGTACAAATACGTAAGTTCCGTGAGTTTACTTTGTCTTACAAACAAACTTACAAAACTATTAGGAGTTTAGGGTTTCTAATAACCAAAGTGCTGTAACCAGTAAGGTAGCCTATGTCTACTATTTTTCACAGTCTGATAGTCTGATATATATGGTCAGCCCAGGAATTTTGATCCTCTCAAAGACCTTCCACCATTCTTTTCCGTGGAGAGTTCTTTGCTTTCAATAAGTGTCATCTCATCTTAGAAACCCATAGTTATTCGATCCGCTTCTGTAAAGAAAGAGAACGCAACCACCTAATATAATACTGGGAAAATAAAATTCCAGTGTATTGTCGGTGGATTGCGTGATGCGCACAATATTCACCATTTCTTTATTTTCCATCCTGCTTTTGCAATCCAGATAAAGTTGCTTAAAATGAAATATGGTACGTATTTCAATTCCCCGAAATGTTTATCCAAAGTACTGAGCGATTTTTCAAACTGCGGTCAATAATACTGCAATACAACCCGTTCACTTCACGATGATTTTATGCAGTTTATATTCCCGCATGTTATGCAGCACAGAATAATAATTTATGGATCAGATCAAAGGTACCTGCATTATAAAATGCACAAAAGGATCAATGGTATAACTTTTTAGAACGAGCTAGAAATCGATCCTTATGTGCACTTGTCAAATGTTGGCCTAAATATTTTTTTTACAATTACGTTGCAATTTAACGTATACCAGATCAGATAACCCCGACTGAATAAAAAATCTTAGCTATTATATTAAAAATTGGAGAATCGGAACTCTTTCAGTAAAAAGTTCATTATTCTTCAAGAAGAGAATCATGTTCTTGTCAAGAGTTAGTTACCTGAGGGTAAATCTTTGCAGCAAAGCGCATCTCTTCATTTTAAAACGTTATGTTGGCTACCACGGCACAGTTTCATACAATAACTCCTGCCAGGCTTAATATTATGTACGTTTTGTAACATCTTCCAGCTATTTGTAAACCAGGTTTTTATGTACTACCGTAAAACAAAAGAAGCAGAAACGTTCACGTTAACTAAATTTATAGCGTACAAATCCTCATGTAGAAAGAAAAAACAATGAAATTTAATCCGACTTTCATGTCTCTATATTTTTCCTCTTGGAACAGTGACATAGCCATTTGGAAAAGCAAACTCAAAATGCATGCCATAATGTAATGAAAACAGGAGCCTTCACAGAAAATATAAGACGATAGTCTGCCACCGGCAGTGACATTCTGACATTTGTTTTAAACGGAAATATTTTTTTTAACATTAAGCAAGCCAGACAACTTTTCCAAGAAACATTCGTAGGTATATTTGCGTCAAGAAAGTGAAAATTGTGTGGCACAACAAATTCCAGTGCTGTAAATGAGACGCTGTTCCACAAACTCTTTTAAACCAATTCGGTGTTGTCAAAACGGTTTCATTACTTGACTGATATCTGTAATGAAATTTGTTAGGTTGAGTCGGTCTAAAAAAGTTCGTAACCTTATTAAAATAGTGAACTTTAACATTCCAAACTCTAGCTATTAAGCTGAAGTTTTATGAAACAGAATGGTGGCTGAAAAGTTTAGAATATCGGCTAGGTAGAAAATAGCAAGCGGCAAGGCAACCTATGTCGGTGGTGATAAATTCTGCTAACGGGAACGGATTGCCATCTATACACCGAGCTAACAAAGTTGCCCAGAGTGAAAGTAAAAAAGAGAAAGTATTCATGTTGCACGGCCTCACAATCAATGCGTCTTTGTTTTGGTGGGCATTTTTATCCCTGATGATTTTAAATGCTTGTCCATTTAGTGTTTTTAGCCCTTTCATTATACATTACACAAGTTGAGTGCACAACCTCTCCAGCGTAGTTCCGGGAAATTTTGAAGTGGTGCTAAAGTTACGTTCTCCTTGTTGAACATTAAGGATTTCCAACTCGAATAGCTCAAGCAGTTTAGTTTCCCTGTAGTACTTACAGAGAAAAGGTACTCAAACATTTTCAAGTGTGAAGGGTGGACGAAGAACACTTTCTTCTGGTTTTAGCGTTTCATTCAATTCATTCCATGTAATCTCATTACCAATTAGCAAGTCTCTAGTACTCTAGTTCTAGTTATCCAACCATCTTCAGAGAGACCGATTTTTATTGAAAAGAGATGTCCAGAAAAACAAGTTATTGAATTCACGATGATACGTGCAGTGTTATATTCATTATACTTAAGGTAAAATACGTATTTTAAAAGTTCATTAAGCTCATAAGATGGTACAGGATACTGGGCATATATACATGCAGCTACGTATACCTTTTTCGTTTCTGGGAAAAAAAAAAAGAAAATACAGCAAATGTTAAGAAACCGAAGAAAATACCTATTACATAAATATAATATGCAAAAAGCCTCTTTTCTTTCAACCTTAAGATTGGCTTATGTATTATGCTTATTTTAAAGAGCTTACTATAAACGGGAATGTGTTTCTAGATTCTGATTACTATTTTTCTACGCTACGGATCACATTTACATGTACGTACTTGGTAGTATCATGTGCCAGAAGTCATAGCATTTGTGATATGATCATGTTCTCTTTGAAAGACGTTACTACCTCCTGAATTGTCAATCAAAAAGGAAACCAACAGACCATGAAGATATCAAAAAGAACGACATTTGTGTTTCTGTACTGTTAAATGGAGCAGAAATAAACTGTAACGTGAGAACAATGATTTTTACTTTACTAGTTTGAAGTAAAGTTCACTAAACATGGCCAGCAATGCAGAGGTCGTGAACATTTTGATATCAAATAAATTCGGTATTTTTTGGTTGTAGCAAATATCCACGAACATGAAAATTCTTATCTAAATTTTAGAGATGCAAGAATACCAGCTTAACTTTTTGCCTCAGAGTATCTCATATTTAATGTAATGCAAAAATCCATATTATTATAGCGACCAGCATGTTTCGGGGCAACTTGCACATATCAAAACCACAACTCTATTGTACCTTTACGGAACATATAGGTTGGTCGTAGTCATAAAGACAGCATTATTTCATGGGGTTTTCAGAAGTTGATTAAAAAAACTCAAACATTATACTCATATATCAAATTCATAACCTTTCTCGAATTAAATGCAAAAAGTGCTGGTGAAAATGTGATTAATGCATAGCCATAGTAGCTCGGAAGGAAACCTAAATTCATTACTACTATTCTAATAGCTTGCATGTTTTTACACAAGCTTAATTTGAAAGCAGTATTACTGCTAAAATTGAAATGCCATTATCCTTAATTAGTTTTAGTTTTCCTGCTTTGCATAATTGTGAGAACATGCATAGCCAAAATTCTTTTCATTCCTGCCAATTAGAGCAAAGTTATTGAGACATTCATGTCAACTATTCCATCGTATGAACATTCAACCACAACTTCAGTAATAATATTATGAATTGACCGTCTATTCTGCTATAGAAGGAAATCTGGTACTTTCAACTATATCTTTGTCAACCTTAGTCCATGTCATAAAAATTGGTAAAGATATAGTTTAATCATATTTAGCTGAGAGGATGATAATCGGGCCAATCAATAATCATTAAACATAATCATCAAAAAAAATTAGATTCATTGCAGCTGTAACGCGAAAGAGAGATAAATTTCCCACGCAAATTTACACACATTTAAAGACAATGAATTCAAAAATTGCTAACTACCTATTTTATACCTGACTCTATCACCTGTACAATATTTAGTTTTAAGTAACATATTTATTTGAGCAATTATATTTTTACAATATAAAACGATGCTTTATTGTAATATAGTTTGGTCTTAAAAACTGTTTCTACTTTGGTGAAAGTCAAGTGGGACAGGCCATATTTGCGATTTTAAAACTGCACCAAATTACTTTATTTATTGGGGTGAAAGCAAATTACTTCCTGACCTAAAAATTAAAAAAACAAAGAATTTTCAAAATTGGTTAAGGTGTTGCCAAGTTATGAGCATTTTAAATTAAATTATGATACGACATATAAATACAAATACGATATTTTTAAACGCAGATTTGATAGAAATTCTTATCGATTCTTATTCGATTTACGATGAAAAATCTTCTAGCACTCTGATGGGAAACGAGATAATTGGGGTAACATTTAACATTATAATTAACTTTAATTAAAGTTTTTTTTTGCAAAAAATTAAACTTCAGTTAATAGAATCAAGGTATCAAAACATATAGAAGATAGCCAAAGTTGTTTGTAAAGCTTATTTGCCGAAAAAATTCAGTAAAATTGTTGAGCCTAAACCACCCATTGGAGAAAAATGAAAACATGCCCTGCCTATTTTATACACACTTCACGCGTTTGTGAAAACAATCTTTGTTCTCATCCTTCCGAAGATCAATATTGATACCACCAACTACTACTGTTTCTTGTAAAGTTTTGCAGCAATTCTGTTTCCTAGCAATTCCAGAAATTCTTCCTTCTTAAAATCTGGATGCCTGTAGATGACAATGACGGTAGTTTCATCCACCAAAAAATTGAGTAAAACGCAGTGGTATCCGGTGTCATAAATGGTTTTTCGTATCCATAATTTTGATCTGCAATAAAACGATATCAACTTTATGCATGTCATTTATGTTGTACGTTGTTTTGGTAAAAAGTAACAAGAATAATAAGTTATTTTTGGAAAAAATCTTTCCTTGTGTAAAACCCGATGTGATCATAACAACGCAGATGGTCATGGGTTCCCCCTATCATGAATAAATATAACTCAAAATCAACAGGGTCATACACTATGACATAGTAAATCACTGTATCAAATTTGGTGTGCATATGACAAAAGCTTATGGTCAAGGGGATTACCTCCCCCTATTTCCCCCGGGAGATGACCGATCTAGCTCAAAATCAATAGGGATCTTTCTGATGACCTAATGAATCACTCTACCAAATTTAGCGTGATTCTGCAAAACCGTCTGGCTTGTATCGTGCTCACACACAGACAGACAAATATGACAATCTCAATGCTAGCTTCACTATGCTCAGATACATATTAAGCTGGGTTTTTATCTATGCACTATGCACAACAACAACGTGTTAGTGCCTGGTGGAGGAAAACGGTGGTTAATCTATATAGATTGCACACTATGTCATTCTTCTGGTTTTTTAGCTGCATAAATGCTCAAGTGTAGGATTCATAATACAATCTGTTATTCAGTCAGTCAGAATCACGTAGTGCACGCACAATAATATATTATGTATCTTCTAAAGAATTAAAAATGCACAAAGTTTCAAGTCAATGAAACGTGCTCGCTGTCTGCTCCAGTTACTCATGATGATAAATAATTTGGATATTTTATCTGATATTTTTGCAAAGATCCTAATAATATAGACTATAATATATGCCTAGTCTTTTAAAGGGCTAACTAAAGCATAGACCAAGTTAATAGTTAAGACGAAAGGATCAGAGGATTTAGGACCGAATCTACGGATAGTAAGCGTCCAAAAAGGTTTCAAAGTTTCAACACCATCAGCAGTTCTTTGTTTTGTTTACATATTGACATCTCAAGTTCGTAAACAAAAAACATCTGTACTTCTAGCCAACAAGCCAACGATTGTCGCAGGCCGGCAAAGTTGCTATTTTCTATGAATTTTTGGGGGCAACTTTCCCTCGAGGTTTTTGAATTAATAAATTTTCTATTTTGCCGATTTTAGCGTCTGCACAGAAAATTTTCGTAAAATATTATTTGACAAAGCTTATTTTTTAAGCTGAGCTGAATAGAAACCGCATTTTTACTTAATTTTTTGAAATAATATATAGACTACAAGTTAGGCTATGTCAAAATAATTAATTTTGGTGGGATCTAAATAGACACCTTTGCTGGGGGACTATATAGACCTCCAGAGTGTCCATATAGACCCCATGGTACTCTACTGTACTACGTACTATTTTTATTTGTGCACACACCATCCTTCTAAAAAACCACTCGTTTTCCTACTACTACGCTGCTGTTTTGTGAAACGTACCTACATACATACTGACATAGTACCGACATAGCCTTACTATAATATGCTGACATTGCATCTAAAGTACATACTGACTGACTAACTCTCTTCTTTACTGGTTCACATCATCATCTATCGCCATACACAAAGACAAAAAATCTACAACGCGTACATATTATCTCTCGCTTGCATTTCCTCCGGCCCGGTTCTGTATCCGACAGCCGACGTTTCTTCATCCGACAGCCGACGTTTCTTTATCCGACAGCCGAGAGTTTCTTCATCCGACAGCCGAGCCGACCAAATGAAAAAAAAACTTTTAAAGCTATTTACCAGGCCCTTGGCCAGAATTCACGTAGGATCGCATCATTTACGATAATGCTTTGGAAACTGTACTTATAAATATTCAAAACTCCTTTGTCCTTGTCCTTTGAGTAAAATTTCGATTTTTACTGCAAGCGGCATAGCAAAACTGGCGTTACAAAAATGCTATCTCGTTCCAAACTACTGCTCGAAATATCATGAAATTGGTCTCATTCTGATCAGGAATGTCCATTTTATCAAAATTGTTGGAGGGAAACTTGCAACTATCCACAACAAGATGACATATCATGGTCATCTCGACAATGTATGCATTTTACGTAGAAAGTACTTAACAATTTTGATAAAATAGACATTCTTGATCAGAGTGAGACCAGTTTCATGATATTTCGAGCAGTAGTTTGGAAGGAGATAGCATTTATGTAACGCCCGTTTTGCTATGCCGCTTGCAGTGATTTCAAAATTTAAGTTGGTACCAAGGAATTTTTGAATACATGTGGGTAATCTTAATTACTGTTTGGTACAGTGGGTAATCGAAATGGCAGTTTGGTACACTTGGTTACCATTAATAGTTTGGTCAGTGAAATACTACTAAAATGAATAACATCTTGACTAATTCTTGCGCCCAATTCTATTAAATTCTGGTCAAATGCCTGTAGCTAAAAAAACCTTTTATTATAGAAATCACCAACGTAAAAACTGCGAACAAGCAACTGGCTTTTTTTAGCCAAGGCAAGGTAGCAGCCAGTATCCACCTATTTGGCGGATGGGGCAACGCGAGATATTATACGGGTATGCTTTGAACACGCCAACCAACGGCAATCGTCAAAACATCTGTGTTTTGTATACAAACAAAAGCAATCGGCGGCGCGCGCCCAAGCAAGCAAGATCGGCATAGCGGCGCATCCGCAGTTTTTACGTTGAAGATTCCTATAATATTTACATTTGTCGGCTGTCGGATGAAGAAATCGTCGGATGGTGGACGAAGAAACCTCGCCTCTTGGATGAAGAGTCTCTACCATTTTTCTTCCCTACATTTTGTTTTGGGATATTCTACGTTCATTCACATTGACTTGATGATAAAACTACTGGGAAAAAAGAAGGCAAGTTTAGCACACAAAAACAGACACCTCTATTCTATCTTTCCTGCTGCTACTACTACTACTACTACTACTACCACACTCTGCAAAATAATAGCGTGTACAAGTTAGACACAACGAATGCACATTTTGTAACTTCTGCTAAACTAAAGCTCTCTCTAGCCCTCTGAGAGGGCCCCTGTCTTACACTCTTTGCTGATTATTCGAAAAGAATGAACAGAGGGAAGGAAGGATTTTTTCATTGTGACTTGGTCGTGTCCTGTCCTCCTCTCTTCTCTTGTGTCTCTTCCCTACTGAGCAACAATTTGTAAAACTCTGATTTCGAATGTTTGGCTCTTGTATTAAGTAGTACTAGTCCTACAAAAGTGGTCAAATGAGTTTTGGACTCCAAAACCTCTCTACATTAGAAATGGCGGCCTGTTGAATATTGGAAAATAGGATTTATAAAAATTCATTTTTCTTTGGAAGCCAGGTAACCAGGATCAGTTACCACAAAAGTTCACATTTTCAATTTTTTGACGTTTTATATAGTTTTGTGGGTTGGGCAAGGATGGCAGTTGACCAGGTAAAAGAAAAAGGAAGAATGTAAAGATGACAAATGGATGGTTTGATGCTTGCTAATATTTTTGGCCTGGTTTCTGGTTTGTTTTGTAGGAAATTCAACAGCTGGAACTGCTGTGTAAACATTTATACGAGTCTAATGACCAAGTACAACGAGCAGAAGCAGAAAAGGCATTAGTTAATTTTCAAGTAGGTTGAGTACAAATTGGAGAAAGTGGGCGATGGAGAGTGATGTGTATTTTGGAGGAGAAAGTTGACCATTTTGGTTTTGTTTTACTTTAGAATTCACCAGATACGCTGGTAAAATGTCAGTTACTTTTGGAGAGGGCCACGTCATCCTACGCGCAGTTACTGGCGGCCACCACACTAACCAAACTGGTGTCACGTCCAGCTCAAATAATTTCCTTGCAGCAACGAATTCAGATCCGTAAGTTGGAGATGGAAACAGAAGGGATTTTAGAGTGTCAATGCAAGACTGTAAGTTTCATGGGTTTAACTAAAGTTGTGGGGTATTTTTTTCACAGGAAACTATATTCTAACCTATCTGGCCACTCGAATAAAACTAGATGCGTATGTAGTTCAAGCACTGACAGTGCTATTTGCCCGCATTACAAAGTTAGGATGGTTTGATATGGAAAAGGAAGAGTATGTGTTCCGAAATGTGATTGCAGATATTGGAACCTTTCTTCAGGTAGTAATAATTGCAATGGACCAAAGTTGTAGCTGTTGGACATGTGCTTGTTAAAATAGCTAGGCTCTATAACGGTGAATTTATTTTGTGGCACACAGGGATCAGTTGAGCATTGTACCATTGGTGTTCAGTTGCTGTCAGTTTTGACTAGTGAAATGAACCAAGTATCTGAAGCAGATGCCAATCGATCTTTAACCAAGCACAGGAAGATAGCATCCTCCTTTCGGGACCAACAACTTTTAGAAATATTTCGTCTTTGTTGTACATTACTAAAATCAGCACTAGAAAGTCGAAAAACAATTAATTTTGAAGATGGTTTGCAGGTACAGGTACTAGATTACAACTTATTGAAACACGTATTACTCATGCATGAATGTACTCTCTGAACATCATCTAAGCACAGTTTTACGATTGATAATGATTTATTATAGCATGCGCTAATGAATCAATCCTTACGTTTGGCACACAATTGCTTAACCTTCGATTTCATTGGCACATCAACGGATGAGTCATCGGATGATCTCTGTACCGTTCAGATACCTACTAATTGGCGACCAGCCTTTCTTGATTTTGGAACGCTACAACTCTTCTTTGACCTTTACCATACGCTTCCATCATCTTTGTCACCTATGGTAGGGCACTTTGAAACATGACATGTGTAATGAAATGAAGGGCATAATTAATATGGCAATAGTGTAAATCATAAACATGTGGTTTCAGGCACTTTCCTGTTTAGTACAAATAGCATCCGTCAGACGCTCATTATTCAGTAATGCTGAAAGGGCTAAATTTTTAACACATTTAGTGAATGGCGTTAAAAACATTCTTCTAAATCCTCTCATAAGTGTAAGCAATCACATGACATTTGATCATTTTAGTCAATCAAAACAGATATTAAACATGAAGCAATATTTTTTATAATACCAACAGGGCTTAAGTGACACAAACAACTATCATGAGTTTTGTCGTCTACTTGCCCGTTTGAAGTCAAACTACCAGCTCGGAGAATTGGTGATTGTTGATAGCTACCCGGAAGCCATCCAGCTAATTGCCAAATTCACCGTAGATAGTTTACGGGTATTTCAAATTAAAATTGTACTTTGATCTTACAACCTAACTGGATTGTAATAAATTTGGATCGTAAATATAACTTTAAATTGTACAGCAAATGCTCCAAGTCGCTCCAAACAGTGTCCACTATCTTTTGAGCTTGTGGCAACGAATGGTTGCGTCTGTACCGTACGTGAAAGCGACAGAACCTCATATGCTAGAGACTTATACTCCTGAAGTAACTAGGGCTTACATTACATCGCGAATTGATTCTGTAGCAGTTTGCATAAGGTTAGTTTTGAATACATTTCTTATTTTGCAATGGGACTACTCGACCCCCAGCTAAAACTATAAGAATTTTTTTATTTGCTACATTTAGGGAAGGTACGGATGATCCACTAGATGATACAGCTATGGTTACCCAGCAACTTGAGCAACTCTCAGTCATTGGTCGTTGTGAATACCAAAAGACATGTGCCCTGATTGTTGAATTGTTCGACCAAGCTGCTCGCAATTATCAAGATTTGTTACAAAGGCGTACACCCGCTCCGATTGATCTCGCTATTCAAGAAGGTAAACCATTTGAAGTTTCGTCTTTCTTATATTTACATAGGAAGCTTCGTAGGTAGATAAGAAGTATTTAGACGCTAATTAATTATGTGTTTTTTAATACATAGGTCAGTTAACTTGGTTAGTGTACATTATTGGGGCAGCAATAGGTGGTCGAGTTTCCTTTAATTCCAATGATGAACATGACAGCATGGACGGCGAGTTGGTTTGTCGGTAAGTAATTTTCGTAATTGTAAGTAATTTGGTAATTGACTGTTCTGCATTTTCTATACGTTACCATATGCACGACTTTATACATTTTGGAAAATCTTTTTTATTGTATATAGAGTTCTTCAGCTTATGCAACTAACCGACTCTAGACTGAGTCAGGGTGGTTGTGAACGTTTAGAATCTGCTTATTTGTCATTTTTCGAACAATTCCGAAAGATCTATGTTGGCGATCAAGTGCAGAAGGCCTCCAAGGTGTATCGGCGTCTCCAAGAGGTTCTTGGTTTATCTGATGAAACGATGGTACTGAGTGTCTTCATCAGAAAAATGTATGTGATGCGACAAACTGATTTTGTGAAATGAACAATGTCAAATGTAACACCCAATACATGTCGTGTTTTTGTTTTTAGAATTACGAATTTGAAGTATTGGAGTCGATGTGAATTACTTTTGTCTAAGACATTAAACCTGTTAGGAGACCTTTCGGTTGGGTATAATAGTGTGCGAAAGCTAGTCAAGTTGGAAGAAGTACAGTTCATGCTCAACAATCATACTGTAAGTTGTTGAATAGAAAGTGAGCAGACATTGTTTAAAACAGAGTAGAATAATAGACATAATATTTGTTTTACTTAGGGTGAACATTTTCCATTCCTGGGACTGAATCAAAATGTAAACGATTTACGTTTTCGTACTACCTTTTATACTGCATTAGGGCGGTTGTTAATGGTGGAGCTGGGCGAAGATGAAGACAAATTTCACACATTCATGGTGCCTTTAACAGGTAATCAAGACATGTTTTTATATAAACATTCGGGTTTAAATTCCCATTCTCATAGTTTAATATAAAATAATTGTTTTCTTCATTTATAGCCCAGATAGAAAGTGTCGGGCAGATGCTTGCCAATGCTGAAACAGCTATGTTCAGAAATGAAGAGGCCAAATGGAGAATCGTAGGCTTAGCTAGGGATCTAAGAGGAATAGTGTTTGCATTTAATACCAGACATACGTACATGATGTTTTTTGATTGGATGTAAGCATCAAAAAATATTCCACATATCCCCCTGCCTCCTCCCCTCCCCCTCCCTTAAAAATAAACACTTACCCTTGAAACCCCATTTCAACTGCTTATTCAGCAGACGACGTTTTGTAAACTAATAATAGCAACTTTGTAAATGATTCTAGTTATCCAGCGTACACTCCCATTCTACAACGAGCTGTGGAACTTTGGTTTCATGATCCTATTGTAACTACACCGGTTTTAAAGTTATTTGCTGAATTGGTACAAAACCGTTCGCAACGATTACAGTTTGATGTGTGTTCGCCAAACGGTATCTTGCTATTTAGAGAAGCCAGTAAAATGATCTGCGCTTATGGTTAGCAGCAAAACTCTACACTGTTGTATTTTTAAGTCTAAGCCTAACAATATAATATGTGCTGTTTGTTTGTATTATCCGTCAACTACTTACAACCTTACATGGAACAGTAATCAATTTTATTTCCATGTTGTCATTGTATAGGAAATCGTATCCTTACGGTTGAGGTGCCTAAAACATCACTATATCCCCTAAAGCTAAAGGGTGTTTCCATTTGTTTCATGATGCTGAAAGCAGCTCTTTGCGGCAATTACGTTAATTTCGGTGTCTTCCGACTGTATGGAGATGATGCACTTGACAATGTGCTTAATTGCTTCGTGAAATTACTACTATCCATTCCTTTGTCTGATTTAATGGTGCGTAAATTTTAAACTCAAGTACACTGAAAGTCTGTCATGACACACTTTCACGATTCTCCAATTCAGAACTCTGAAATCTCATTTTGATTTGCTGTCCGCTGACGAATTGTGGTACCAGACACCGCCGTACAGTAGCTCACAAACAAAGTGTTAAGATGTGTGGGGGTCATTTGAGGTCATTCTGCAAGCCCTCCCACGTTGATTTTTTATTTATCAGCCAATCAGAAATTAGCACCATAATATATCATCAACTGTTTTCTGATAGGCTGATAAATATTCTGTGCGGTCTGGTGCCCGCTCGTTCAACCCGTTCAGCTGATGATGTGTCATGACGCTAATTTCTGATTGGCTGATAAATAAAAATAAATAAATAAAATCAACGTGGGAGGGCTTGCAGAATGATCTCAAATGACCTCCACACTTCTTAACACTTGGTTTGTGAGCTACAGTAAGATGAGTGACGGGAAATTCGTATAGTGAACTTACGGAAATGTGTCAAGACAGAATATTACAACATGTATCAACTTTAATATTCTATTTTCGCTTTTTACAGGACTTTCCCAAACTGTCGCTCACCTACTATGTATTATTAGAATGTATTGCCCAAGATCACATGAATTTTCTTGCATCGCTGGATCCAAATATGTTCCTATACATTCTGTCCTCAATATCCGAAGGGCTTTCTGCTCTCGGTACGTCAGTGTGAAGAACTGTAGACCGAACTAAATCACTTAACTTTCTTTTTTCTTTCCATAGATACAATGGTTTGTGCTGGATGTTGTGCCACTTTGGATCATATTGTTTCCTATTTGTTCAAACAATGGACACAGAAAAGTTAGTTTTCAGAAAAATGATTCCAACCCTTCTATCTAGAGACCACGAACGCGATTTAAATTCAGTTCCGAATTTGCTTGTCCATATGGAGACAAGTTGCGAATACTGCTCTTTGATTGGCTATTATCGAATTTAAAATCGCGGACAAAGTGGCTGGACTCAAGATTGACACCCCCTGTAATAGATTATTTGAAACTAATAAAAACGTCTATTAATTTTCAGACCGAAAACAGACGCGGCCTTTTTCTCTCCCGGGCAGCGAACGTGTTCTTCAAACCGTAGAACAGCATCCAGAAATTCTTCAGCAAATGCTTGAGACTGTGTTAAATATTGTAATGTTTGAAGACTGTCGCAATCAGTGGTCCATGTCTAGACCCTTATTGGGATTAATTCTACTTAATGAAGAGGTAAAAATATTAGATATATAGCAACAGTTAATGTGTAACTCAGTTCATAATCTACGAGTTTCTTCACTTTATTTTTAAGTGTTCCAAGTTTTAATGACAAATAACTACAATACTAAAAATTGAGTGAGTTGCGAGTTACATTTTTTTGTTGTTTTATACGAAATTGGTTTTATAAAATAAACTTTGATCATAAACTGGTAGATGTAAAAATGTTCATTATGCCACTATTTTTTGCAGTATTTTGGTCAGTTGAGAGAAAATATTATAAGGAATCAGCCACCAGAGAAACAGGCGAACATGGCACAGTGGTTTGAAAACTTGATGGAAGGAATCGAACGGAACCTGGTGGTGAAGAATAGGGATCGCTTCACTCAAAATCTCACCGTCTTTCGTAGGGATATTAACGAGTCCTTAAAAGGACCCAATAGCAATACTACAGCTGTAAACGATATGATGACCTGCTAAAGGGAATGATAGTAAAGCTATCATTTCCTTTAGCAGATCATCATAATATCGTGTTTTTTAGATAAAATATTTTGGGGATGCAAGGTGTTAAAACGAGTGAAACGTATGTGTAAAGAAGTTTGAATCTATTTATGATTGTGAACAAATTTGTTTTTAATAAATTAAAATGAATGATTCAGGTTTTTATGTCAACTTGTCTTTTTTAATTTTTTTCTTAACTATTTCCCCAAATACCTGAAACATTCGGATGTATTTACACTGTGAAAACAAATAAAAGCGTTGAGGTCTCTGTGGTCTAGGTTTATGACAAAGAAAAGATTATAAATAAAAAATATTGATGAATTGATGATTCTTGAACAGTTGTCTCTATTCACAATTTTTTGCCTTTCAGCTTATACACAATGTGACGGATGCGTTTGTTGCGGATTGACACCAATAACACGAATGTATTACAACCTAGTATCGTTATGTCAAAACTAAATTAAGTTTGCTGGCTTTACTGCTTTTTAGTTAAAGCATAATATTCTAACCAATAATGGAAACAACAATTTCGTTGAAAAAATGCTTCAAATCTTTTCTAATGCTATTTTCTATGCTTTTTCTAATTAATGATTATCAACACGGACGCTGTCCACAAAAAAAACCGTATTAAACCAAAACTACAATTTAATGTCCTTCACACATCCTCTAAATTTACTTCAGTACAGAAGTATTCGGTTTTAGGCTTGAATGATTCTATTCTACCCTTTCCTGCTTTGCTCGGTCTGATTTGCTTTGGGGGTTTTAGTTTGGGGTTGAACTCCATTTCAGTTACGTTAAGAGCATCTGCAAGTTCTTCGGCAGGCCTATTTGGAGTGATCAGTTAAAATGAAAATCAAACATTCAACAGGTTATACTAGTTTAGTGAAAGTATAAAACTGAAACTTACAACTGAGTAAGCGATCCAGGCAACGGTTCGTATTTCTCCGGTTGTACAACCCCGAGGGCTGCTTTGGAAACCCATGGATGATAATGCGACTGGAATTTATTTAAAACATGAATGAACTACAAACATCTCCTTAGAATTCAAACAGTGCATGCAATGACTACAGATCACCATACCATCAAGGGAACCATTTCCCAGAGGGTTGAAGACTGGGCACCGCTATGATCAGGGTCCTCCAGCTCCGGTAAATACACTGCTGATCCACCAGCACCGTCACAGTCCAATAGTACTGCGCTAGTTGGATGTACCTTTAAAAAATTAAACATACATTTACACACAATTCATGGCACCACTGTTTTAAAACGTAAAACAGTCTTTTGTGTTCATCTTAATCTTACGCGCATCACTGCTTTAGCTTGATGAATCGTAGCGAGTGCATCATGATGCTCCATTTGAAGACTCATGGTAGACAAGCGTTTTACAAACGCAATTGCTCGATGAGCAGGCATCCGTTTCTTTCCACCGGCAAGTCGAACACATCTCAACGCTAGCGCAACATTGCTTTGAAGTTTTCCTGTACAAAACCATAAATTTTGATGAATGAGCCAAATTAGTAGAGAAAAAGCTTACAAGTTTTTACTTACCACAGTTTAATTTTATTAGAGCGTTGTAGAGATGTTGATGGAATGCCGTTGGATCCATTGTTAACGCTGATCCTTGTCCGTCGAGAACTGCCAGTACAGTCGAAACGCACAGAAGAAACTGTCTGTCCTGCATAGTGTTGTCTCTCAGAAATCCTTGTAATACTTTTAACAAGTCTTCAAAGTACTCTATACTTATTACATGAGCAAATCTGAAAATAGTTGTAAGAAAATGTTAGGCACACAAGCTCGGAATTTTGCTGTTGCAATCTTTTTAAATAATTAACAATCCTGCATTACTTGGATAAACCCTCCAAGACTGCGGTTAAGATGACGGACCGAGAAGTCGACTTCAAGGCACGAAAGTATATGGTGAAAACGAGCTTTGTAATTTCAGTAAGGAAATGAGCTTTACGAGATTTGTTTTCTTCTGCGGATGCTTCCAAAAGTTCTTTCTCCAACTGAACCAATTCTTTTGCTTTCTGTAATAGCATAAACACATTCGTACATTAGGAGAACAAATGCTTGAAGTAATCCAATGGATTCTTTAACTTTACCTTCCGCTGGCGCTTTGATAACATTTTTCGTTGCTCAAATGTCATTTTCTTTCCAGGAGTAGCTTCCTCTTCCTTCTCTTTTAGTAAATCCGCCTCTTTAATACGTAGGTATAAGAGCACGTCTAAAACATCCTTTCGCATCATGCCATCTTTCCCCGGTTTATACTTGGTTTTTACCAGTACGTTGATCCGACGTACAATCTAACGTAGATAAAAAGATTCACGTTGTAATAAAAATGTAATTCCCATTTTTTGTGCTAAAGGACAATGTACCTCGTAAGAAATTTCCCCACGTTTATCATTTCTGAAAACGGAGCGTATTGTGTTTGAAACAATTTCTCTAATTTCAGCATTCCAAAAATTTAACAGTGGAATAATAAAATTGACAATATTCACGGATAAGTTAAAATATGGATGGGATTCTAACATTCGGCACATACACGTCAAGGCGACTTTTCCCAACTTGAACTCAGCCTAGAAAGATAGAAAAAGTTCTTTGAGTGTGGCCAATTTTCAGTTATTGCTTACTGATAAATCAAAATAATATTAAAAGATTGGCATATGTGTAAATACATACGTCAGCTATATTCTTGTTCGATTTCTTAGGACAATATCGCTGCACTAGTTTCTCCAATCGTTGCATGTACATTTTATACTTCTTTAGTAAATTGGCTTCAAAGTTTTGAAGCTGACGTGTATCCTTTTTCACTAGAAAAAGATATACAAATTGTAATTAATATTAATACCCTAGTATTATGCACACCATAGTATGTTGTGTGTAGTGTTAAAAATAAGCGCAATCTTACATTTAGCTCCCTCTTGATTGTGATGTTTAATAGGATATAGTGGAAGAACATCTTTAAAAATAGCTTGTAGCGACAGTGCAGCTAACTTTGGAATAACCAGAGCAACTGATTCCTCCGACGTTCCCATTATAGCCAATAAACCTTCCAGGTTTTGTAGCTAAAAAGAGTAACACAGTTGTTATTATGCTTTATTATCTCTTGATATATTTTTTGAATTGATTTATTCATATTTTGCAACCAACCCGATGTTCTGGATCCTCAAGGAAAGAAGATGACAAAACTCCTATCCTAACTTTGTATTCAGCAAACTTTCGTTTTCGTCGTGCCAACAACATAGCTGTAGTTACTTCCTCACGTTGACTTCCACTCTCGCCCACTTCTTCCCTCTCTGTATTTGAGTCCACCTCATTATCAACCTCTTCGCTATAACTGAGCGTCGGTTCCTCCTCCATCTCCTCTATCCTAGCTTTAGAAGCCTTTGGAAACTGGAAGCCCTTGACCGTTTTAATGGGAAGAAAGTTATTCTCTTCTTCCATCGTTTGTCGAACCTTATGGTGTCTAGTTTCGTATATTTCCTCCAAATCATCGTCATCTATTCCAGCTTGTTTCTTATTACGTCGACGGAAATCACTGTCAAGCAATAAATTACATAAATTAACATTATGTAAACCATAATTTCCCAAAAGATAGGCATTAATCATGCTAAGTATACATACCTCTTAGGTTCTGTCGCGCTTTTCACCAAATAAAACTTGTTTTTAAAGTTTTCTTGTCTTAGATGGGACAGATCTTCGTCAGGAATCATGTCCAACACATCTTCAATCACCGCCTCAGGCTCTGGAAAAGCAATAAACACAAAACAAATTAATTTCCAACTAAACTACAGTCACATCGTGCTTGATAATCATTGACAGTCTTTATAATATGCTTGACTTTGACTTACCTTTCGCCGTTTTGCTATTGCCCTGATTAGCCAGCCGTTTCCGTACATTCCGCTGTAACTTCCTTCTTGCCTTGACAATGTCCTTCGACTTGGTCTTCTTCCCTGTGCCCAGCTTCTTGCCCTTAATATTCTTCAGCTTTATCTTGCTGATTTTACCCATTTTAGCAGAAAACCGTATCTGTCACCTTATTGCCAAGACCATCAACCAAAATAAATCTGGTCCCTAATGAAACCACTTGGGCTAACGCTTAACTTGCAATTTCTAACGTAATATTATTCGTTATGCAATATTTTTAAAGAAAAAAATTAAAAATGCACACAAACAAACTACCCGAACTTTACTATTGAGCTGGTTGTGATAAAAGCACGCACGTGGCAATGCACTGTGTGCTTGTATCCCTGAAAACAGACTTGGTTTCATCTGTGCTTGGATGAATATTTTGTGTTGAGTGAGTTGCCACCACTTTACAAAGACTTGCGGCTTTCAATGGCTTCCACACGTCAATGCTTTCTGCTCTGCAACGCGTTGGACATGGATAGCGTAGCAAAAGCGGCTCTAAATGATTGCGATTGCATGCATTCTGTAGGATGCCTAAGTTTTTTTACATGCGAAATGACTGAAAATTTTCCATTGAATTTGCGTGCAATTCCGCAGAATTGTTTGAGCTGTTTTCGTGTAAACTCGTCACGTTTTTTCATGCTGCTTGTAAAATAGATGATATCATAAGCCAATTATTAAAGAAATTCCATCGTATGGTAAACTTGGAGATTCCAATTTCCTACCAAATGTTCTACAGGTGTATTAAGTAGGAGTTGAGCAAAGTATTGACGATATTTCTAGGAAGTTTTTCTAACTCATTAAAATATATTTCAAAAGTAAGTTTTCTGCCAATTAAAAAGTCATATCTATTCATAACGTAACATATTATATTGGGGGCTAATAGGTATTTGTAAGAAGCTTAAGAAAGGCGTCAGAGTGATTCAAATCCGATTATGGCGCTAAGATTTTTTGCACATAGGTATACGCTGGAAATTGACGTTCTTGTCATGGAATCTGGGTTTGTCACAAAAATTGACGATGCAGTGTCCAGCTTACAAGAAAACAACGCGTCTCAGAAACCGTACAACGGAGGCCGGAGAAACCAGTGCCACTCCTAACCAAACATTTGTTTCCAGAAACGGTTACGCAAGGGGCGAACTGACCTACATTTTTCCACTGATCCGGTTTCTTCCGCTATCATGTAGTCCTGCAAAAGTAACATAATGATCTGTGGCGAATATATATTTTTAGTTCAAGTTCCAGTTTCGTACAGCATAAAAAAATATTATGGAATTGTTGTATGGTCGTAGTCTGGTTATACTAATTGGATGGCAAAATACAAAGTAAAAAAATATGCTGTATGACTGTACAATCTTTTATCCAGTTTGTAGACCTGTAGCTACACTACCTTTGTATTTCTGCGTTTACCTATACTACTCCCACTGGGACTGCTGCTAAACAAATTGAATTCGTTTCCTTCCTCATATAGTAGCTTTATATACAAATAATGCTCATGTGAAATTACTGCCAAATGTTTTCCTCTTTAAGCTCTATTATCATGTATCATCGTTGCGATAACTTGATCATTGTATTGCATTATGCATGCATTGCACACTACCGTTTCATGATGTTGACTGTTCACTATCATCACTAGGCATTGGATTTGATTCCATTATTATTGTGATCATGCCAAACCTTCATTAACAGAAATCTCCTTCAAAAGCATACAAAACAGTCCCAAAATTGTTTATTCATTCCCTTTTTATTCCATTTTTATTGCTTTGTCGTTCCCAAGCGTTTCCCAAGACTCATTCCCGCATGCACAATGTTTGAACATGAAACAGCATGCCAGTTGGGTGACTAATACGAAGTACTAGTAATGCTGGCGTAAAAATTCATTGTGTGCTATACGCCTTTCCTAAATAAAAAATATCTACGCTTACTCAACTTTAAACGCACGTACAAAGTACGTGAGCAAAAACCAAAGTGCTGCCAGAGTCAGAACTTCCAACCAAACTCCACAGCAGGCTATAATAGTAAAAATTGTCCAAACCGAGTAAGTAGGCAGAAATGCTCATAGACAACCGAAGTTGATTCGGTATGTCCACCGAGAAGTAATAATTAATTTTTAAAAAGTAATAATTACAACAGATTTCTCAAATTAATTAAATTTTTGCTAAAGTTCAAAATGTTATTTTATTTTAGCAAAATAATTCACACGTCTTTTATGCAAATGTACTGTGACATGTAGTCACACTTTAATGACAACTTAATTTTTATCATTTTTTGCTTTGTGCTCTTTTTCATAGATTTTAGATTAAGGCAAACACCATGGTATCCTGGCTGTTCATCGATCTTCGTTCGTACAAAGCAAGCAAGGTAGAACTTAAAATGCACTGAACTTGAAGCTATTGCAATTTACGTCACATAGAAATGGCAGTTCTGATTAAACCACACGTCGTATATCGAAAATTTCGATTCGAAATAAAGAAACTCAGAAAAGTGTTAGTTACCAGTTACCGATGCACGATGTAAAAGAATTTTGAAAATAAATGGTTTTTCATAAAAGAGGCCAGACCAAAAAAAAATATTTGACAATGAATTCTAGATAAAGATTTGTTCTTCGATTTGGTTTAAGTAAAACCGACTCCAGAAGACTTTTTTCCACAAGATCTTTTACATCGGTGGTCGGTGACCGACACTTTCCTGCGATGCGTGGCTTCCATAGCTGAAATTCACTGACTGACATCGGGCAATTCATCTTTACATGAGGCATTCTTGATTTGGTGTGTGGGAGTTGGTTTTTAACGATTATAGCTAAAATGATAGTTTTATTAAAAAGCATCCTCATTTGATTCAGTTAAAACCTATCGGTCATCATCGCATAATTCCGATCATCCATTTAAATGCGCTGTAGAGTTGCCATAACAGCGCTGTAGACAGCCTGCCCGGAAGAAATCAGGCCAATTGCACCTCCTCGCTAGTCACACGACACACGTCGTCTAGTCAGCAGAAACAGATGATGAAAAAGTTTTTGGAATGGAAATCTCATTCAAAAGATACCAAATAGCTGATAATATAAAAGCCTAATGTGCAATATTATATGCCCTCCTTTGTCTATCCACTACCGTGTGTAAATGCATATTGCCCACTACTGCCAATAAACGTAGTAAAAAAAATCACACACACACGTCGTACAACTGTCTTGTTCTCCATCACTATTCCCTCCTATATTACAAAGTTACAACCAAAAAGACACAAAATTTTTGGACTTGGTTGGACTATCAGTATCAGCTTATTAAGCAAGAACACACAGTCTGTGCGTGTAACAAGAGCAAATAGTGGATTTGGATTGTACTTGAACATGCAGCTCTGTAAGAGATAGAAAATTGAGTAAATAGCCAGCAAGAAAAAAACAGGAAGAATATATAACACGTTATTATTATTATTACTATTCTTATTAATAGTAATAAATATTATTAGGTTTTTGTGTACAGAGAGCCAGAGGCAGCCAGAGAGCAAGACAGAGAGAATTTGGGCATGACGATGAATCACACTCTCAACCTTTTTTTCGACACACACAGACACAGGCACACTAACTAGCTTCTGCGGTTGACTAACTGAGCCAAAAAAAAAGTTCATGTTAGCAGTTCAGTGTTTCAGTTACACAGAGACAGATAGTTAAGTCCCAAAAGAAGTCTTGTGGGACACGGGAAATATCTAAATTTGTTGTAAGCACACACACACTTTTATTTACCCAAAGACCACTTGATGGTCGTCCGTCATTCGGTCGTCACCACCACCACTACCATTATTCATTATCATCATCGTCATCATCTGTATAGCTGGTGTGCTGCTGGTGCAGCTTCATTCAGTTGATTATCCTTCTTTTAAAACATTTATACTTTATAATCCATCATTTTATCTCGGTGTACTGCGGAGTGCTGCTGGTGTTGGCTCTGGTTTTATTGGTTTTTTTATATGAATGGACTGGAATGAAGTTGTTGAAAGTGAGTTTAGTTTTCCATTGAAAGGAGGCACTATTTCAACAACTTAACAATTGTGTACTTTGCTCTTCATCTTCTGCTCATTGTGTGCGTGGAATGGATTGAAGTCTGCATTGTAGTTTAACTGATAATAAGAAGGTAAATAGCATTCATCTTCATAAGTGATTTAAATGACTTGTGATTAGTAGTTAAATAGTTTTTGTTGATGATGATGGTGTGAACACACACAATAGACAGCTCTGGATAGTGGCTAAATGGTAGGAGGAGAAGGGGAATAATAAAAGCTTGACAGTTTTTATTGGCCAAATAATTGCAACATCATCAACAGCAATGTGAATTTCAAAGGTGTAGAGAAAGAAAGGATAAAGTGGTAAATTGAGAAGTTAATCAGTTTAGAATTTTTCGCAAAGATTTCTTTGTTCATTCCCATTGCCAATTAAAGTTGGGAGGATTGATTCAAGGACAATGGTTTTGTATAGTTTATTGCAGTAGATAAAGTTAATGGGGTATTGAATATTGAAAAGTTGAATGCCAGAATTGCATCAGGATTGCGCGTGACTTGATTGTGTAGTAATTTAAGTAATTCTTTTGCTTTTGGGGAATAAGTAGGTGTTCTTGTTAGCTCAATCATATACTTAAATGGAGCACTAAAGGACAGGAAGGAAACGAAAAACTGTTTCGCTGACAATTTGGACGTAGTTGCTAATTGGATCTCTCTGTGATTTCTATAGACTTTCTTGCCAAAAAAGAAGAACTTGCCAAGTTGTTTTATTTGAAGAAAGAGAGAGACTTACAACTAGTTTAGCAATAGACTCAGATCTTTTTTAGAAGTTCTCTAATATTTTTCTCACAATGCACCTTTTCTTAATACTTTAGTTTTTATAGCCAATGATTAACATTGTTTCTTAGAAAAGTTAATTATTCATTGTTTTGGAATCAATTACAAGCTAACGTTCTTTGTAGTGCTAGAAATGTAGTTACTGACGTGTTTCTGTCTTCTTGAATGCATTATACGAATAACAATTTACTTGCCTTCTTTAGAAAACACCTCACACTACCTCACATCTCTTCATCTTACCGTCACCCAGGACAACTGACAAAAAGCTCCGGCTACTCACACAGACTTAAAGACGCTGCTGTTTTTGTTCCTTCCATGCTTCTGCGCTTCATTACTACTTCTTCGGCAAGCCTGTGATCCTGTGGATAAGTTGCACCTTGCAAACAGGTCCACCCTTCCGCGCAGTCGTTAGGGATTGTCGGCGCAAACTTTATTGCGTTTGTGTGGATCCCATGTGTAGGAGTCATTTGTGTACAAAAATACTGCTATGGAACAGGGTGATATAGTACCCACGTCTGTGTCTGGGACTACGGGACGACCAAATCTAATTCACAGTGACAGTTGTCCGTGCCTTATATTCATTACATATAATATTTCATTCTTTACATTATTTGCCTGTTTGCATGATCGATATATTATAGTAGTCAATTTATCTCTCTGTAGGATAAGGCTGTGTAGCGCGCTAGAATAATGTTTGATTTCTGTAGATGGGTATCTTAATTGTAGTTTTTATTTAAAGGTACCTCGGATGACCCTAATTTGGCTCCATCAGGTCGTATAATGTCGTCTACTAACGTACGAGAGAATCAACCTTTGCTACGAGTAGACGATGATCGTAACCCTACGTATAGAAACTGCTTTCCAGGTTAGAAACTATTTAAACTATTTTAGCGTGGTGTTGTTTAAAATGCATTAGAAGTATTATGATAGAACATTTAAGTAATTGCGTTCAATTATGCTTTGCAGACGATCCTTTCTTTGATGATCTAATACGGCAGGCCGAAGCTGCTATCGATTGTGGAATTTTACCTGAGAGAATCTATCAGGGGTCATCTGGCTCCTATTTTGTTAAAAATGTTATTAACGTGAGTAAAGTGTTCCGTATTCAAAGTGTCAGTCCTTTTTTATGTCACAGAAAATTAATTACGTTCGTTTGTTTTGTTTTAATAGCGTACGATTGGGGTTTTCAAACCCAAGGATGAGGAGCCATATGGAAGACTAAATCCAAAGTGGATAAAATGGTTGCACAAAATGTGCTGTCCATGCTGTTTTGGAAGATCGTGTTTGGTGCCAAATCAGGGTTACCTGTCTGAGGCTGGTGCCTCAATAGTGGACCAGAAACTGGGTTTGAACATTGTTCCTAAAACAAAGGTAAATATATCAAGAATTTTCCTTTGTTGGATTTTTTAATTATCGGATGATGTCATAAACTGGTGATGTCAACATCATTAATCATCTCAATCAATAAATGTTTGATTAAATTCAGGTTGTTCGCTTAGTCAGCGAAACATTCAACTATTTGCGAATTGATCGTGAAAAAGCGCGTGCTAAAAGAGCAGTGTTTGAACGGTTTCCTGCGCTTGGTCGCCGTTTTCATAGACTGGGATTACCACCAAAGGTGATAATAACAACAACATACTACTATAAATATCCCGTTACATCTTCTGTTCTATTTTAAAAACTAAAAATTCATTATTTGAAAATGTTTACAGGCTGGATCTTTTCAAGTGTTTGTTGAGGGATACAAGGATGCGGAGTACTGGTTGCGACGATTTGAATCCGATCCTCCTCCAGTAGAATTGATGAAAGAATTTCAGCATCAGTTTGAACGGCTAGTGGTCCTAGATTACATTATTCGGAACACCGACAGGGGCAATGATAATTGGCTGATAAAATATGAGAAACCGGAGATTGTGAAGGAAGGCGAGGAGCAGGTTAGATGAACACAAATTAGGAACAATTAGTGGAAGTAAAGGAATGTATAACTAATTAACTAATTCACAATTACTTTTGTAGGAATGGAGAAGCACAAGGCCTCCAATTATTAAAGTTGCAGCGATTGACAATGGTCTGGCATTCCCATTTAAGCATCCTGATTCTTGGCGGGCATATCCTTATCATTGGGCATGGCTACCCTACGCAAAAGTGCCCTTTAGTCAAGAAATCAAAGACTTGGTACTTCCCAAAATTAGAGACCTCAATTTAGTGATGGAATTATGTGATGAACTCTATTTCCTTTTTAGTGTAAGTCTAGTTCACTAAACTAGCGATTATCCTGTTGATATTTCTTATTTACAAAAAAGGAGTATGCATTTTACTATATCCTAACATTTAATTTGACCCTTTAGCAAGATAAAGGCTTCGATCACAACATGTTTGAAAGGCAAATGGCTGTGATGAGAGGCCAAATATTGAACCTGTGTCAAGCCCTGAAGGATGGACGAAGTCCGGTTGAGCTTGTTCAAATGCCTTCTGTCATTATAGAAAGGTATTTCAGTTGTTAATTCAGATATTATTACCACTTGGTTTCGTACCAAATATTTCTAAACTTTCAATATTTCATTCACTATAAGGTCTTCTGATGTGAGCTACCCCCAAGCCAGACCACCAGGAGCAGCAGGTGACTCAGCAGCTAGTCGTCTCCAGGACTTTAGTTATAGATTCAAGCAGTCATTTACTAGAACCAATCCAATTTTCTCATGGTGTTAAAACATTGTGTCGTAAAATTATGATTCTTACAAGCATATATAACGGTTGTTTTTTCTTGGAAAGCCTTTTGTCAAAACTGAATGAAGTATGAAGTAATGCGTATTCTATACCCGTTTTGTATGACCTCCGATAAGATTCATATTCATACATACCTAAACCTAATTATTAATGCCGCATTTTCGTTGCAATAATGAATACTAGAGAGACGTCTGTATACTCGAGAGAAATTATCGGACACGCTCCTGTTTTCACAGTTTAGTTTTGTACCTCGTAGCCCTCAATGTATGAAAAAAAAGAACAGAATTACATATTTTTGGTAGTCATACAGTACATTTGATGTCTCCTACTACGGTCACAATCAGACTATTTTTATCTGACGCTCGTTTCCACTGCTATCTGGATATATCTCTAAACCGTTCGTAGTAAAGTATCGTAGCTCCATTTAAAGCTTCTCTATATGTCGTACGTGTGATAGTTTTGCGCATTGAGTTTGCAACTTTACAGATTACTTTCCTTACGGAAGTAATATAAATCGCTTCACGCAGTAGTAATTTTTTTTGTCTATCTGTATTTATATTTCACATTAAGCAAAGATAACAAACGGATATTCTAAGTACTAGAACATTATATGAGTGATGTGTAACTGCAATTTTTAAAGGGTACTGATGATCTAATTACTATCATATTAACAAGAATACTACTTTCGTAATGATACCAAACGTCAAAAATTTTTAATCAACTACTTTCAAATTACTACGGCATATCTGCTTTTGTGTATTGATAGCGCCTGGTTGGAACCGCGGAGGAAGTGCGATCATGTTTTGCTTCTCACTTTATTACGTAGACTATTAGGTTGGCTAAATTTTTAGATAAGTGTCAATGCAGTTTTATCAAGTGATCACTTTACCGCGATGGATGTACGCGTGTGTACTTCCTGCCAGTTGATGATATTTGGTGAGCGTAAGCTATCTTTTATGATTTACAATATAATTCCATGTCTAAGTCAGAGTCATACTATTATAGCATTTAAGTAAGTAGACGCTAATTATTATATCATATCACACGTTAATCGGATGCAAGTTGTTACGAGTGGTGCAGCAGCAGGTGGATGCAATAGAGTTTACAATGAATGAAGTATATTAAATTAAACAATTTCTAGATCATAGTTGATAGTCTGCAAAACGCTAAGTACGTAGTACTTTCGCTAACAAAAGTATAAATATGATTTAATTTAGTTAGAACTACCATGATTTTAGTTTGTTCGAATTTTTTGGCTTTATTGACTTTACGAAAAGGGTTATATGTTTGCTCAGATCAAATATTATGTTTGTTTACAAATTGGAAGGCAAAATATTAGCGATACGTTCGAATTAATGAAAATGTTTCATTCCATGATGATCCACCTTTAATTTTTGTACTCAAATGTTGGTTGATGTATGATTGAATAAACGAAGTAATTAAAAGCCCAACCGGAAGTAACAGGACTTTTTGTTTGTAAATTCAACGACAGCGGCGAATGCAGCTATCTGGGCAGCATTCTTTGAAGTAAAATGGGGCGTAGTCAGTTTTATATGTTGTGCAGTTGCCGAATGGAGCGCTGGAAAATCCATATCTGTCAGTTGGTTTGTATGAGGGCTGCTTACGTGTGCACTTTGGTGGGTAATCCGTCTACAATAATATTGTCAAAGCAAAGCAAAGTTAATTACGTCAACTCACACACTCGGACGGTCAAAGCTGATTATGAGTAAACATGGACATACCCTGTAAGTGCTGCATTCTGAAAAGGGAGAGCAGGACATGTATGATGTTTCTTGGGGTTTGGTGTAGGCTCCCCGTGCGTATTGATATTCTGCTGGACAGTAGGGGATGAATTCATTGCGATAGGTGGTAGTTCCGTCCATTTTTCCTGACGATGGATCCCAGGTGGTAAGTGGCTTGGCAAGTTGGGCAGGTCGACCATAGCAGCCTTTGTAGTCGACGCGATACGTAGAGCAGCCCTCAAAAGGAGAACATGATGGCGAGTATTCTTCCTTGTTTTTCGGTCTTTCAACTGGACAAAGCGGTTTACAGGTGTAATGTTCCCGGTACAATGTTGTATCTGACATCCGTGCCGTTGGAAAGTCGTATGAGCTAGATGGCTTGTAGCTGGCAGCTGGTGGTCCATAGCAGCCACTGTAGTTGGTTCGATATAAAGAACAACCTGTACAAAACAAGAAGTATTCATTAACTAGGATCACATAACTGTTGCCATAAACACGTCCATAAGAACAAAATACATTTAGTGGCTTACCGTCGAAGGGTTGACATGGTGGCTCGTAGTTTTGTTGGATCTTAACTGGGGGGATTCTTTCAACGCAAAATGCCTTGGCGCAGGGTTGTGGGCACTATCAAAATACGACAAAAATTCATTTCAATCACCAAACCTTCTCTCATTGCTTTATATCCTCACCATTCCCATTTACCATTCAATTAAGTCATGTGTAAATAATTAAGTCATGTCATACTTACCGGATTACAGGCTGGGACCCTGCAGCAATCGTCCCTTGGATGGTCATTACAGATCCGGTTTGGCATGCAATTGATGGGTGGTAACTTGCAGCTTTCACTCCGTGTGAATCCAGGCGATGATGGTGGGCACGCATCTGGTCTAATGAGAGGGAACTGATTGCGAAGTGGAGCCACGGATGATGGACACCCCCGACAAATGTCTCTGATCATGCAGGGATCCCAGTTGGAGGCAATTGAGCTGGTACAGTCGTCTAGGTACGGTGCGCTGTATGGAGCCATTGTTGCTACTTTGTATGCTACTTCCGGGGTATTTTAACAGTAAAAAATAACTAAAAAACAGTCCGAATTGTTGCGCAGGATGACAAAGCAAAAAGGAACTTGACGATTTCGTAGAAAAAAATAATTAACTTGGTGGGTTAAGCCTTATTCAGTGCCAATCGGGTAGTTACTCCAATAGTTGCCAATTATTTAAGGATAAAGACGGAGGAAGAAGGGAAAATGGTGTGCAATTAAGGAAAGTGTAAGGGACAGACGGAAAAGTGAAAGGAAGTGGAAATGGGTGCAAATCAAAGGGAAAGGACAAAGGTAAAAAGATAAGTGATAAGAGGAAGTGTGCAAGGTGTGAAGAGTGAAAGGTGAGGTGTGAACAGCAGACTGGCCCTACATCTTCGCTAGCTGGCTGTTACGGGGATTTTGAACGGTGCGCCGCGTGAGAGAGCGTAGCTCTATGCTTTGGCCATTCGTACGACTTGCAAGGCTTTCGCTGCAGTGCATTGACAAAGGTGGTGTATGACAAGTGCAGACCGTTACCAAGCCGTTAAAATGCGAAATAAAAGCAGACATAATAATTGCTAAAAATTAAAGTTTTATTTTTGATGTTATGTCACACACACAATTAACTTTATTTCTTAGCTAGTTTGCTGACTTACTTTTACACAACGGTTGACTTGAGTGTTGTATATAGTTGTACACGATTAAACAGTTAAAGTATTTTTATAACTTGTGAACAAGTAATAGTTTAAGTAATTTTCGAGTGTGATGATAATTTTACACCATAATATGTATATAGAATCGCTCTGTATTTTATCTTTTGGAAAATTTAAAGGCTAATTTTAACTATTGTGTATAATACTTTTTTAGGATTGATAGACTGGATTACTTTTTATGTAATTCATTTAGCATAATCATCATGGAGAGTTGGCTAACAATGGATAATATATAATCTAGATAATAATTCGGTTTCTTTTATTATAATACACGGATGTAATTAGTTAACTGCTACTGCTTTGTAAGTATGTGTAGTAGTGTGATCATGAAGTTATCATGAAGATGAGCATTGTTTCAATATATTTTGCTGTTGCAAGGGGGTGAATGAATATCAATGGGCAAGAATGGACTATTAATTTTAAGGATATATACTTGTTTTAGTTACACGGGATCAAGGACGTTGGTAGACTTGATTGTTTTACGAGGAGCAGCAATGGGACTGCCATTTAACTTACACGTGGTATACCAAAGGATTTTTATATGGAAACTATGTATTATAATATGTATGCTAATTTGAATTAAAGTTGCCAACTAGGATATGTTCTTCTTCTTAGAGATGACTAGGAGCAGACGTACTATATAATATACTATTTCATGTAATGGTTATGTAAATCATTACGCGTAGAATAATACTTTGAAAATTACTAAATCACGGTTTATCAATAATGCATTTCGTGTTTCTATGCGAATGATTACTGCTATAATATGCAAGTAGAATAATTTGTAGAAGCATTAGATTCTGACTTGTTGCAGCAGACCGACCGACATGACATGCAAATATATACTTAAAGGAGAAAGTAGTGTTTTCACTTTCACTGATTGTACGAGAAAGTGAAGTAAACTGACATGAGACAACAGAAAATATGATTAGAGTTTACTTTTTTTTCTACCCTGTGTGTTTTGAGAAAATCATAAACTGGTGTTTTGTAAACCCACACTGACCTTCCTACACGTTTACTAGCAGAAGTTTTTTTTTTTTGCTGTAACTTGAAGAAAAAACTTTTGTGGTAGTACCAGAGTACCTAAAAAACTAGAACTTCCACCTGTAGAACTTTTTTTACGCGTGCATTACAATGCAACGCTTAAATTTGCATGGCATGAAACAGTGTTGTATACCATGTTAGTCAAGGTAATATCAAGTTTTGAACAATTAATCTGACGCTTACCATGCCTTGGACGAACTTTAGTGCACATGGATTTCAGTCTCACACAATGCTTACACATAGCCCATGTCTGAGGAAACCGCAAATACACATACAATACAGTCGTCCTATTAAATTCTACTGATTTTACTTATCTGCTCATAATATATTTTACATAATATTTATCGAGATGAATTATAACATAGCGTACTTACGGGAGATTTGAAACACGGACTACAAAGTATTTCTTACTTGAAAATAATTCATAATTGCAGTTTTTGCCTATAGATCTGAATTCACATCATCACTTTCCATAGGTCTGCATTGGTTCGGTGAAACCACATCTTTCATTTCTTCACGGTCTGTGTCGCTTTCGTATCCTTTGTTCAACTGCGGCATACCCGTTACAACGGCAGCAGCAGCAGCGTTCTCATCTATATTGCCGCTGCTACTGTTATAGATGCTTCTGTTGCTATCATCTTCTTGAGACAGGGACAATGAGAGATTTTTTGGTTCACTATCATCCGTAACTTCCAGGGTGCTTTCATTGCCTTCATAAATGGGTTTTGAACAATTGGTCTGTAGACTGAATGGATCATGAATTTCATGTGCATGTAGCGGAGGAACATCATTAATTTCTGGAACTGGCTTGTTTGCCGCATTGTCGCTTTCGAAACGGGGAACCTTTGATGAAAATCCTACTGTGAGAGGATTGAGGTGATGATTATGATAAAAGTGAACAATGTCATCAACGGGAGGAGACGAAGCTTTACTGCCATACTCTGATGTTGTGCTTTCAGATAGCGCTCCTTCATGCGTTAGTACCGAACCATTAGAATGGTCTTCATAGGAATCCAAGCTTGTGGTGTATTCTGAAACATTGTTGGTGGCTGTCATATTAATCGGTTTCATTTTTGACCCGTTGGCTGACCCTGTTTTGTTTCCCTTGCTTTTACGGCCAGTTTTGACACGACCTCCTTCAGTACTGCTTGCTGATGATGAGCCCTTTCCATGTACTTTATGTTCAGCTGCTACTGCATTGCTTATGTTGTCCAGCTTTTTCCATTTGGTGCGACGGTTTTGAAACCAAATTTTTACCTACCAAAACAATCCAAAGCCCTTGTATTTTTGTACGTAAGAATTAATTTCCTGCTGAAATTCGCCGCATGTAATATGTATGTGTTTTATGCATAGAGCTATGAAATAAAAACGCTCATGGGGCAAGTCTATAAAATAGTATGTTTTATGGTTATAGAATCAAACGAGTTTTGTCGTGCTTACTTGCGTTTCTGTAACATTAAGTATTCGAGCCATTTCCGTCCTTTCATTACTGGACAAGTATTTTTTCACCTCAAACTTTCGTTCCATTTCATAAATTTGTTTTCCGGTGAAAGTAGTGCGAGCTTTCTTGCGCTTGGAGCCTCCTTCGCTACTCCTGGATTCGGTTTCTGTGTCAGTAGACACAGGCGAGGCCGAAGTAGTATGATCCAATTGTATGTCCCTTTGATAGCTACCCTGTCGTCCTTTTCCACTCAAGTCAACTATCAGCTCTAAGGGCTGTGCATTCATATCATCATCGGGAAGAAGAGTCGGATTGGAGTGGCTCCTTTCCTTTGTCTTCTTCACTTTGTTCTTGCATTTGGTATTGGAGGAGCCTGTTTTCACAAAAGAAGGATTACCTTAGTGCTTTTCATAGTCAGCTCACATCTTTCTTTCCAAAGAGGCTTTGTGTGGTGCCATGAGCCGTTTACCCATACGAATAACGTTATATGCAGACATTTACCTCAAAATTCATGAAAAACTCAAGACTGTTATATGGGTACTATAATTAAATGCTATACCTAGTTAGCACTACTTGAGCTTGTAATTCATTCATATTATATGAAATGCGTCTCTTGGCGTTTATATATCATTCATTAGCATGAAAGCAAAAACTGAAGGAGCGACAAAATTAAACTTTTGAAAAACAATAGGGCACTTTGTGGCTGCTTTGAAAATTTAGGTTTTACCTTTTAAACTTCCATTCTTTGTAGCGCCTTGCTTGGGCTGCGAGCTTTTAAATGTTGGAATGATAACATCGTTGGGTAATAACACGTCATGAGATTTTTCAGCAAACTTTTCTGTGGTTCCCAGAAGTGGCGGAGATGTTCTTTTCTTGGTAGACGTTTTGTTGTTGTTATTGTTATTGTTACTGCTACTTTTAGTATTAGTAGTTGGTGTGTTGTGATTGCTGTCGTGCTTCCGTTTAGCTATTGACAAATTCAGAGGCTCATCGGAAGGCTTACTAGTAGTGTCGATAAGGGATGTACGGGGAAAAGGAATAGACAAAATCGGGATCTCTCCAAAGGTGGCTGCTGGTTTACTTGACGTTGTGTCCATGTCGGTTTTTGTGTCCTTGTCGATAATTTCTGGTGACTTTCCCCAACTTAAGATATCGTTTATCGTGAAAGGAGTCGGCTTAGTGTGCAAGCTAGAGTATTCATGAGCGTGCCAGAAGCCATGCTTAGAACTGTCAGAAGAGATAACAACATCGGCATCGTTTATAGAAGAGCCACCGTTTGTCACCATTTCCTCGTCAGAGGAGCAGCGCCTGTTGACTTGTGGGTTTGGTTGCGCTAATGTAATTCTGTCGTCTATTTCCACACTCAGCGGTGAAGCAACCGCATCCATAAGATCGGCACTGATAACCAAAGATACTCGTCACTTTCATGGATGATCTGTCTTTACTAATAATATGTTTCAAATTTCAAGTTTGCTTTTGCATCTAAAAAAACTTTCACTTCTTTGTTTACCACTGTAGCACGGTTTATGCCTATAGTCAAACCATCATCACCGTAATTTAGCTATAGAAGTGCGCTTGGATTAGCAATTTGACCATTTGACATTTTATCCCAGAAATCCTTGATATTCGCCCTCTGGGAAATTGTGGAAAAAGAAAACAAATTATTTTTTTTACAAACTTGCGTATATATATTTATTATACCAATGTTCCCACTTAATAGACAAATTTCTAACTTCAGGTAAACCAAAAAGTTGTAGAAAATTACCAACTAATAACTTTATCGCAGTTTAATTAGTTTATACTTTTCAAGTAAACATAAACTTATTGCTTCAAAAAACATCAAGCCTACACACAAAAATAAGCTCCTATCTTCAGAAACCATATTGAAACTTTGCTGCTGCGAGAAAAATATGCCAACAAAACTTGGGTTCAGACTTCACAGCCAGAATTCAATAAAAACTTGAAAGATACTATATACCCAAAGTGCAATGCACGTATTACATATTTTATCACAATATTCCAAACCGAAGATGGTTTCATTTCACCAGCTTTCTAAAAGAATCCTGCACTTTTGGGGCAAAGGAAACAGTTTTGCAAAGGGAAACTATCCTGCCCTGCATAGCAAATGCGTTTATCAAAAGGCTGAACACGACATACATATTACAAATGTGTGTGGGTTGGAGGCGGCAATGCAGTGTGCGCTCCGAGAAACATGTTCAACAAAGAGAATCTTTTCGCTTTCACAGCAACACTTCATGATGACGAAACGTTTGTGCTGTGCCAGGAAAAATTCCGCTTTTCTCTGGGAAGCGTTGTTGCAGAAAAAAAGTGATATGAAAAAGGGGAAAAGGAAAGCTTGGCAGCTTTCCCCATGTCTGGTTGAGAAATAGTACCTTCAGATTACAGCTTTGCTTTAATGTGTACACTTCACATCCTGCTGACAGCGTAGCCATAGATTTAATGCATATTATGTATCTGTTTTCTTGCAATATCTCCATTGGCATCATCATCGTAAATGATACGTTTTATCTTGGGAACCATTGCAGTTGGCAAAAACTTGGTCAAGAATTGCAAACAACTGAGATCGTTGAGTTTTCAAGAAAGTGATCCATAACCAAATCGTATTATTGCTGGGCATTGAGTTTTAAGTGGCTAAATGATTTTTCCCTTTACTGTCTCATATATGCATTTCATTAGAAACTTTA
This sequence comes from Entomobrya proxima, assembly GCA_029691765.1. Taxonomy (NCBI): domain Eukaryota; kingdom Metazoa; phylum Arthropoda; class Collembola; order Entomobryomorpha; family Entomobryidae; genus Entomobrya; species Entomobrya proxima. The sequence goes on from CM056173.1 coordinate 21,164,130, forward strand.
AGCTATCATGGAGGAAATGTGGGTGAAAGTCAGCCACCCTGGGTTAGATGTCCTATTTATTTGGACACAGTACAGTGCTTTCCTCCCTTTTTATAATTTAATTTCAAGCCGCATGGCAAAAGCAAAAGGGTTTGCTAAAAGCACGCAGTGCACATATTTAAGTTATGAAGAAGTAAGCGCGTTGTGGTTTCTAGCTTCATGCGTCATAAGGGATTCCGGCGCATTGTTTCCATTTGCATGCTTATTCCTACCCTAATATACGTTTGTCCAAAACCTACATGTATGAATTTGTCTGGTTTGTAGAAATTATTATGCTCTTTGGTTTTCCTACATTCTCTTTTACGTATGCCTATTGAAAGATTTTGACGGGAAATCGAAAAGCGTTTGTTTTGATTTAGTTACAAGCTGTATGGATATGACACTGGAGAAAGTGTAAATTGAGCCGAATGAGATATTCAATGGATTTTTATCTTCACTTTGGATCTTGTGTAATGGAGAATATGTGCATGCATATACCTTGTCTAAAAATAAAAATACATTAGCAGAAGGAAGTTATTTAAAATGTTATTACCACGTCACGGAACACGAAAGCAAATTCGCCCAAACGCTCTTCGCCGTTGGTGATGTGATGACTTTCGCACGGACTGGTTACTACGTATCCACTCTAACTTGATCTGATTCAACAACACTGTCACTTCTCTCACGCAGAACCATGACTGTATGATATTGAAATCTCAGCACGACAAAATGTTCCTTCTGACTGGAAGTGATTGACAAGAAAATGCGGAGAGGAAATCACCTTTGCACCAAGGGGTTCACAACATTGATGCGTGTATGCAACACTGACTCGAGTTTCTATATCATTCCTCTAACGATTATACACTCCCTCCAGAAGAATCACTTTGCAAAAGGAAAACAACCCAGTCTCCAGATAACAATGTTTTCTTCTCAGAGTAATAGACAGAGACAGAGAGAGTTGAGCTACGAAACAGCAAGCTAGCTGAGGCTGAGGTTGACTGTTTTCTTCTTTATGCTCTGATGACGATGGCTGGCAAACTACTAAACCGTGCTAGTCGAGTTGACGATGGTGTTATATTGACAATAATAAAGCTACTTAACAGTACTAATATTCCGTCTTCCATTGTCATGTCCACACACTTTTTTGCAATTTACGAGGATACTTCTCTACAAGTATATATATGGTGATGCTGGTGGTGTGGAAGACGCAACCATGCGAATCTTTTTTCTCGCCTTTGTCCTGGCAGTTAAAGGGAATCAGAGAGTGATGCTTCTGCCGCCGCTTCTCTGCTGCTTGCTGCTCAAGATGACGATGATAGCGATAAAGGATGAAACAAACACAGCCGAGAGGAGGACAAAGTAGTAAAGAATTTTTGCTGCATCGCTTACACTTCTTGTGTCTATGTCCTTCTTCTAATATAAAGCTGCGACTGATGTATTACATCATCAACTTATATGTCAAAGATAGCAATGAAATTGCCCTCCTCCGCCTCTCTTCTACTATTCTTCTTTTCTGAGAAAAGGAAATTCCAAAAAGCGAACCAGCAAACTAACTGGGGCTGCTAAGTGTGTGTCTGTGTGAAAGGGAGAGTTTGTCTCTGGCTCCGTGTGTGTCTGCGTTTTATATCTGCCAGTGACTGCTCACTCTTCTCGCGCTGGATATTATTATTATTATGGAAACAGAAATGACGAGAGCCGTCCTGCAAAAAATATACTGTACTCACCACTTCTGCTGGTGGGAAGAGAGTGAGCGTTCCAAACGGTTTTGCTCCCGTTGTAATTCCACAGACTTTTTGCTGCTGATGCCGTAAAGTTCTTTTCTTCTCAAAAAGCACTATTGTTGCTGTTTCTGCTGCCGCTGCATCTACTAGTGATCTACTTTACTCTTTTCTTTCCCTCTTTCTACCTACTCCTCTGTCTGTCATGAGCTAAGCAAAAGTAAATCAGCGGTAAGTGGTATGATAGGTTCTTATAATGCAGTTATAAGCAGTTAGAAAGGACCCTGGGAAAAGGCCTTTTGTATCAAGGCAGTGAAAAAAAACCCGAGAAAACTATTTTATTTGAGGGTCTATCTGCTTTTTTCCTGGCAGCAGTTGTGTAGCAGGAGTAGTAATGGTACTAGAGATGATGATGCCCCTTGTTTCTTTTCTCTTTTTCTGCTCTCCATCCGCACTGCTCAGCCGTACAACTCTGAAAACCGACTGGTGTGACTAAATAGGTATACACACACATAAAGAGCAGAAGAGAAGAAAATGATCTGCTGCTCTGCTTTTGGTGTTTCTTTCTTTCTGATGACTATAGTCAATGTGAATGCCTTGCCTCCCTCTCTTTTTCCTAAGCAATTAATGAGCACACGTTCAACGCAATGATGGAGAATAGTGGAGAATCGGAGGAGAACAAGCGAGGGAGAGAGAGAGGGAGATCTGTGAGTGTGTGTGTTATCGTTGTCTCTTCGGAATGGTATTTAACACTCACTTGGTCCGCTATATGCACAAAGCTGAACTGTGGGTCATTAATGCTTGTTATTCACTTGAGAAACTTTTCCGGAGTATATCTTGCAAACATCACGTACATATATATTTCTGACTCTTTCCCACAACTATATGCACACTTTTAGCTACTGCACTCTGGTCGGATTTCTTTCTGTTGTTCTCTGATACCTATTACAGGACTGGTGTTCTCTGCCCGTCTCTATTGCTGTCTGTGTGTGTGTCTACGCTTAAGTACTTTGTCAGGGAGTAATACGATGGGCATATTATGGAGGAGAAATACTTATTGCCATACGACGATGAGAGAGAGCTACTACGTGGCGGTGGTGGAGTTTCTATGCGCTTTGTTGTTTTAATGCTTCCTTGTTGGTTGCGAACAAGATTAACCCTTCGTATTCATTTTACGACTATGTAAATTTATTCTTAGTATGCATAACAACAACATAAAAGCGTTTTAAGACAAATAGCATTTTAATACGTGGTGAAAATGGCTTGAAATTTTTATGATTCTAAGGAGAGAGAGAGAGAAGAGGCAGGAAAGGGAAGAAAGATGTGCTGTTGAGGTAATAGCTGCTGCAGACTCAAGTGAGCATAAAAATTCGTATGCACTTTCCAAACGTACAACTTGAAACGCAGAAACCAGAAAAAAGTTTTTATCACCGAGATGTGCTTGGTTGACTTGGTAGAAAGTGCATATTATTATTACGTATATGTCTCCGTAGAGCAGCACCAAATACCACGTGGTTGGTTGGCTTTTGGTACTTTTTGTTCGCAGTAAAAACGGAAGGAGAGAGAAGTTTATTTATTGTCACCTATAAGCAGACTAATAAACCCCTGCTGCCTAGCACGTCTTATGTCTTCAATGATGCTAATGCCAATGTACTTTTATTTTGGATTTACTGCCAAGTGTGTTTACATTTGTAGCGCTTTTAAGTACATAGTGGATGATCGAGTCATCATCACCCAATACTAATGTGTTTTTAGAAAAAGAGACACAGAGAGAGAGAAGAAGAGCTACAAATGCTTTCGGTGAGGCAGAAAACAAAACCAAAAGAGTGTGTGAGCTATAGTGAGAGAGTGAGAAAGACAGAGAGACGAGAAAAGAGAGAGGGGTATTGCACAAAAGGTTTTCTCGGTTCCCTAAGGAGTCTTCAATAAATTACTTTGTGCAATGATCTAACTGAATAAGTTGTAGCGGAACGGAATTATAGCTCACCACGACGACTATATTATATACCTATGTATATGGAGTGTGCGAGTGTGACTATATTTCCTTCTGCTGGAGAAGCACACAAAAGGACCAAGTTGGGTTTTAATGCTTGTTTCCTGTGCTTGTGATGCTGCTGCGGCTGCTGCATAGGTACACGATTATTTTTTTGCCTCGTAAGCTGACGATGATGGTGACGACGGGAACGACGACGACAACGTTACGATGCTGTTGTTCTTGAGTGAGTTTCAATTGGGATGGGATGTTCGCTCGACAATGATGGAAGTTGTTCTGCTAGCATAGCACCGGGGAAAGGGAAAAAAGTGATGCAGTTGTTACTCCATATCATCATGCCATTCGATTTTATCGGTTGGTAAGTCGGTTGACCTGGTTGTCTACCCGCTCCACTCGCTATTACTACTGCTGGATGTTGTTACAGCTGTACTTACTCTACCAGTTAGGAAAAAGGATGGGAGAAGCACGTATATAGTTACACAGTTATAAGTAAAAGAAAGTACTTCTCTAGTTGCTTTTTAAACTGAAGTTTTGTGTGTGAGAGTCAAAGAGAGAGTGAGAGAGAAATGGTTGTGAATTTGAACGAACGTGGTTGATCCTGACTCTCTGGCTGGCACATTTCTCTCTCTCTCTCTTTCTGTTTTCCTCTTGCAAAGAGGACTAGAAAGCCCAAAGGAACAAGATGGTAAAGTTACTGGAAAGTTGGTTGATGATGAGTGGAATATCTCCATTTACTCTGAATAGTTATAATAATAATAGTAATAATATGATACTTCGTGTCTCCATTTGTTTTGAGGCTAGCTGGAAACTAGAAGTCAGAGAACAACAGAACAGAGCGAGAGAGGAGAAACCAATGAACTTGAATAGGGTATAAAGTGAGCGCTGTGAAGAAGTGATTAGAGGGCGAGCGAGAGAGAAACCTTTTATATGTCTGTTTACTACTTGCCCATAAATAAAGCATTTCATACTGCTGCTGTTTCTGTTGCTCTTTGGTAAAGATGTTAGGTAGCATGTATGATATTAAAGAGAATAGGGATCGTACACAAACTATTACACAATGCCGTTGCACAGCTTTATTGTTTGACAGAGACACAATATATGACGGCAGACTCTTTGATGTTGTTGTCATCGTCCTTCACTTTCATGTAATGCGGATTCAATTTTTCGTTCTGTTTGATTTGAGCTGCATAATACATAATACAACGAGAAGAGTAGCTCTACTAGACTAGAATAAATAAATGCTTTTTATCGTTCTGTGCAATGGCAACTAGGGTGGTGGTGGTTGTGATGGTGGTCGTTGTTACTGAGCATTATTAATTTGTAGAAGTAGTTTACGGGCTTAATTAACGTTAGCTCATTTTCGATGAATTTCTGGAAAATATTTCATAGAATATTTGCTAAGTTTGCATGATACCGATCTGTATACAAGTTGTGCGTGGAGAAACGCTGGGGTGAAGTGGAACGCACTGGAATAAAGCAAGCAGCAGAGCAGCAGAAGCAGAGAGTTAGTTAGAGAGCATAGTTGCTGGCAAGAAGTCTGTCATTTTGTACGCACAGCATAAAACTTGGGAACACAGCTTTTGGACGGCACACTCTCACTCTCGTCGACTTCTGCTCCGCTGCACGCTTGGCATGGCATCATCATCGGCAAGTGTAAACGATTGAACTTGCCAAGTATTAATAATGCCGACCAAAATAAGCTGAAACTGGGAAGGGTGGGATTCTTCTCATTTCCTTTATGAATCAGCCATTTGCGTCAATGAGTCAAATCGAATTTTGATAAATCTTTATTCATCGGAAATCACCATTCCGTATGCTAGTTTTTCAACAGCTGTCTCTGCACTATCGACAGGAGAATGATAATCGCAGTAATAACGATGATGGTATAAGCATAAATATTACTACCGGTTAGACTACATTTCCAAGCATTAATGGTATCAATTATAGCAGTACATATACATATTATGCCATTCATCGTTTTACATGATTTTGTATATTGATCGTAATCTTCTTTCAAATTGAACACGACCATGTACGGTATAGATAGTCATTCCATTTAATTAGTCGACATGTGTGCACTGTAGTAATAATAACAACTTAGTTTTTTTAAATTAGACCCCTACATGCAGTAGATTTCTAAGTATTATAAAGACAAAGCATGGCAAACATTCTCTGAAGTTTAGAATCCTTTTCTTGTATGAACTTTGAAGTGAGCGTATTTTCATTCTTATGCAATCTTCAGTGAAAATTATGCTTCTTATTTTATGATGACTTTTACATAATAATGAACGACAGTTAAGAATAAATCGTTGAACCAACTATGACCTAAAGTATTTGTAAATGTCAACAACAATTAATTTAATTACTTTTGAAATGCTTGCTGTACAAATTATTGTGCAATAACCATAAAAGTTGTAACATGAAATGAAACCCCTTTGCCATTTAGTTTCTCCACAAAGACGCAAAAGATGTTGCGAACTCAGCATATGTGTAATAATATGTTTACCGTTTCCCACATTAAAAATATCTTAGCCTGAAGAAATAATTACATAAGGTTAAAAAAGCACGGCCTACTTACAAGTACCACTTACTGATAGTGCTGGTTTAAGTAGTACCGCAGCAGCAACAGCGGATGAGTATGAGTAAACTTTGTCTTGTTCTGTGTGCCTGCCAATAGAAAAAAGAAAGCAAAATCCTAATGAATATGCATATGCATGTTTATGTACGTAACGTCTGGTTTGGCTACTATCATATCAGTCAGATATCAAAACTTGTTCTCTCACCATTGTTCTCATTAACGAATTAAACATTTCCATGAAGCTCTGTGGTGTGTGTGAGAGTCGTAAAGGGCAAAGCGCAACATTAAATTGGTGGATGCTTTCCCGAGAAATTGAATTAAGAAGGAGTACAAGTCTAACTTTTTAGTGGAAAAGCGAGACTACTACTACACACAAGGTGTTAAGCGTGCACGCAAACTTTCTTTCTATTGTACTTGTCCTGCTGCCATACGATTCTCTCTCTCTCTCTCTCTTTGCATTTCACGCTAAAAGGCTCTGAAGAAAACGCTTCTCCTTTTGACTGTGAGTTAATGCGACAGACATACCACCGCGATTTCGAAAGCCATAATGTATATTACGTATTTCTAGGAAAGGAGAGAGAGAGAGAGAAAGAAAGGAGCATAAAGAGAAAAGGAAAGGGAGATGGAGAAGACTCAAAGTGTGTATAAATATACACAGAATTTCACATTCTCTCTTTCTCCCTTTCCATCCGCTCACTAACTTGATCTTTCTTCGTTTTTCCTTTCTCTTTCTCTCTTTCCCATCCCATATCTCAGTTTCAACAACAAGGTACACACGCATATTATATAGAAGGTAATTGAGAGCAAAACTGGCAATCTGGCACATAGTTGTGAAGCAAATCAAGGTACATAATAATGTACAAAGGAAAGTAAGTGGAAGACTTGTAGGCACTTACATCCTGACAGATTAAAATCAAACCACGAAAGCAAGCAGCTTAAGCAATGTTTCCGCGGTAGTAGTAGTAGCTTTCTGTGTACTTTTTGCAGAGTTTTGTACCAGCAGAGCTATTACTACTACTACTTGTTGTAGATTGTAGAGGATCGAGCGAGAGGCAAAACATGCTTTGCTAAAGCCTTTGTTCATGCTGGAGGAAAGAATGACGACAAGACAAGAGAGCGTGAGTGTGTGAGAGTGAGAGAAAATGCTATCTACATGAAATACTGTCTCAAAAACTCTCTCTTTCCCAGTTTTTGTATTGCAACACACAACCCGGACCACTCTCTCCCTGGCGGAGTTGCGACGATGATCATGATGCTGCTACCGTTTTTCTCCAGAAGACTTTGATACATAATATAAATCATACTTCGAAGTTTTTTGGCTGGTGTAGCAAGCAGCTAATAGGGACGAGGGGAATAGTGGAACAAGCGCTTGTAAATAACCATAACGATTGTTATATTACTAATGGCTATATTACACAGTGGTGCATTTAAAAATATTACATCTTTCTCTCTCTCACTCGCTCTTGCTCTCTATCTCCGCTCGGTTGTTTGCTGCTGCCTTTTCCATGATGATCGTGATGATGATTATGATGATGACGATGATATTGATGAGCATAATGTAAAAGAGGCCCATTTTGTTGCTAGGTTGACTAAGCCTCCTTTTATTTCGAGAGCACTGAGAGAGATGTGCAAGTTGTAGCAATAGCGAGCAGACATCACATCACATCAGTCTCTCTTGAAATACCCGTCATCATCATATATAGCCGTGCAGCATGATGATGAAGATGAACCCTGATGGAAAGCAAAAAGCTTAAAAAGAAGAACAAAACCATTCAATTATTAATACGATGAGGGGCCCCATTCACTACTTGCTTGTTCCTATGGTTGTTACTGTAGCCATGCCGTGGCTGCCACTACTACTGCCGCTGTTCTTTTCTGTTTATTGTTGCACAACAACAACAGGAGGAGGAGAGTGAGAGAGAAAAGAGACACAAAATGAATGCGTATATTGACTGACGGGAGAGGAAGGATTTTTTTTTGTCAAGAACGGAGACGAAAGTGAGTGAGTGACTAATGCTACTTTGTATGACGAGGCAGAAATATTGCTCCTCTCTCATTACACATGATTTATCCGTCGACTGAATATTTTTATTTAAATTGAGGATTCTCCGATACACGAGGATCCTTTTCTGGAGTGCATAATTACTGCGATGAAAACGACACGGCAATTAGGTTTTGTGCTGGAAACGGTTGAACCTTGTCGCAATCTCTTTTTCCATAAAAAGCTTGTTATAATAATGTATCAACTCAAGAAAAAAATGAACAGGGGGAACATTTTCTACTTTTTTGTGATGAGAACGGTGATGTTTTATAATTGGCAAGAAATAACTCAAGTCTCCCTCATCGTAAAAACATTTTTTTATCGATTTCTGAGAATAAAAGAAACGGATATAATAAAAATATTTTTTCAAAAGGAATCTGTATGTGTGTGCCGAATGTGTAATGATAGAAAAATATAAATATGAATGTTTGTTACATGCGGAGGGATGAAAAAATCGATAATGAAAAGAGATCAGCGTATGTAGATATAATCATTCAATTACAAAGCAACTGAGGAATAGCTCGGGAACAGATCGAGGCGACGGCAAGCAATCGAAACCCGGCAAGTGTATCCAAGATTCCCATGGCAAAGCAGCTTGTTCTTCTAGTGATTCATTATTGCGTTGCTTATGACTTAATAAGAGAGCTACTTCATACTCTTACATACATGTTTCCTCTTTCTTTCTTTCCCTTTTGCACACATCACATCAAACTCACCGGAGAATCTGGAGAGTAAGAGAGCGAGAGAAAAAGACACAAAGAGAAAAAAAATATATAGAAAGGAGAGAGAGTGAGCGGATAAAGGATATGAGCTACGGGAGGAGGAAAAACATGGTGCTGAACCACAGCATCACTTAGTAAATCATAAAGGGTGAAACTCGTCTCGTCTCCTTTCATAAAATTTCATCCGTCTGTTAGAGTTACGAAATTTAGGAGCAGAGCACTGCCTGAAAGAGCAACACAGACCGAGAAAGAAGGACAAGTAGTATTCCAAAACGACTGGATATCAAGACTCTCTACCACCAAAGTAGTAGTATAGTGGCGGCAATCGTGGCATTATAAGTGGAAAGGAGAGAAAGAGAGAGACGGAGAAAAGAAAAGAAAGAATAAAGAAATGGGCGATTAATAGGAAGAGAGTAGAGGCAAAAGGAAAGTTACAATGACGGTGAGGACGTTTCTATATGGAATCATTCCTTTTTTTCTGCTCTTCTTCCTCTTCTTCCTTTCCACATACATTGCTTGTTGTTGTCTGCCTCATCTCTTTGCCCGTTTCCTTTGTCTACTTAAGCTTGTGTGTGTATGTGGATGGAAAAAGACTTATAATGTTATGATGTGATGAACGCGTACTTATGCTGCTGCTGCCGTTGCGTTGCTACTTACCCTGCTACCTCAACAACACTGGATTCGTTACAATCCACCATCACTGAATGATTATTATGATGGGCAGTAATGTATATATATTTATGTGTAATGGGAAAAACCTGGATAGTTTATTTTGTTCGTAAGTCGTTCTTCAATTGTATGTGCTTCTGCTTTGCTTGAACAAAATATCTGCTCTTGTGATGGTATTAGGGATGATGGTGATGTAAAATATACATTCAAATGGGAGGGGGCATCTCTACAATCATCAGTGTAGTTAATGTGTATATCATCATCTTTCTTGTCTACCTCAATGCGAAAACATGGTTCTTTCTATCTCTTTTTTCTCTATCTATCTTTCTCTCTCTCTCTGACTGAATCAAGCCGGAATATGGTAGCAAGTAGTTGTTGTGGGAGTCGCATCAGCAGAAAATAGAGAAAAGTGAGAGGAGCAAGCAAGGGTAACTAGTGGAAACAGTTTTGTAGAAAGAGAGAGAGAGAAAGATAGTGGAAGTATTGATTTATGGTTAGCAGCAAGGAGCACCACAATACAGGCTGGTAAAAGGGAGAAAGAGTGGCTATATGTATCCATCCAAAGTGCATCGAATGAAACCTATTAGGGAATCTAAAAGTCAGCGAATGAATGTGTGTGTTTCCCGTCTTCTCTTTATCCCTATCACAACGAGAAAGAGAGAGAAAAAAAGCTACAACTGTTTAATACACGGAGAGAAAGAGAGAAATACGGATGGAGCTAAGCTTTAGTGCTACTTTTCCTCTATTTCTGTTGCTGCTTTACGGCTTTACTGCTGCTTTTTATTGTGGATGTGATTGTGATTATGGATGATATTATATCGTAACGGTGTACTTGTTAGCTCACAAGCGTCTCTAATTTTGCTCTCTAGTGCGTTTCACTATTTTTTGCTCTCTCTCTCACTCTCTGTCTCGTTCCCACTTTTCTCCCAGCTCAACATCGTTTTCATCATCACACACAAGAGTATCTCATTAAAAGAAGCTGTCGCTCCCCATCTAAACCTTCATTGCTTCCTTATGCTTTGCCTGGTTTCATGGATGTAGAATGGTGCGGTGCTGCCGCTGCGACTGTGTGTCATAGGAACGGATGAACGTTTCATCAGAAAGAGAAGAGAGAGATGAAGATGAGAGCGTAGAGCTAGTTTACAACCGCAGCAATCACTCAACTGCTAATCTATGGACTTCAATGGGCAATGAGCGAGCTTTGTTGCTGTTGTAATAATGTTGCAAAACATGCTGCTGGAAAAGGTTGCTGAAAATGATCTCTCATAACTCCCATCATCCCTACTATATAAATATACAAAATGTGTGTAATGTTGTTGGGATGATATGGCTGTAATAATAACATTTTTTGAGTCGGGGGAGGGGTAGTAAATATTAAAACCTTGGGTTTGTGGTGTGTGTGTTGTGGTGGTGGCGTGATATATACGTGGAGTACATCGTGTACAAAGAGAGTGTCAGCAAAAAGGAGTGAATCAAATTATTTCATTAACTGTGATAGAAATGATCAAAGGCATGTGTATGATCACAAAATAGTGTGTAGCACATAAAATGAAACTGATACGCTTTTAAACAATCCAAAAACTCAGAGCTAAGCGTGTTATACTGATTGAGCTAACATTTTTACAAAACATTTTACAAACAAAAGGTATATGAAATAATAATAAGCCAAGTAATAAACTAGACTATGCTGTTGTAACTGTAAATTGCATGAAGCTCCGCAGCTCGGCATTTAACACGATTATACATGTACTGCTTTTATAAACTATTTATTTTTAATGGTACTTAATGCATGCCGTCATTATATATTTATACACGAGTCGATTACGTTTCTAGCGCGTGAACAATTTTTTTTCGTTTTCCACTTTGTTACTTCGCAATCGTGGCTTTGTTCAATGTGATGGAGATCACAGGTGAAGCAAATCTTCTCTAGATTTTCCACGGCTTTTAGACCTATGTGTGTAGTATAGGTATTCTACAAATGACAAAGTCCGATTCTCATAGAGAAGCAAAGCAAACAGATCATTTCGGTTGGAAAACATGGGAACGTGTGTTTGAAAGGAGGATTTTTAGACTGATTTGCTTAAAACTGCTTTGCAGGACCTTTAGCCTTTGGAAATGCATAAGTCGTGAAACATTGAAAGCATAAGTAGAAAAATAAGTAGCATCAGTGTTAGACGGATGTTTATAAAATTTCATTGGCTATGCTTTGTTCACAAAAAACTAAATGCCGATTATATAAAAAGTAGATACATACCTACTTATTACGTACTGCGTATTTCACAATCAGTAAGCTCGCTTTCTTCCTGAACACAAGTCTGTTTTGTTGAAGAAATCGTTCCCAGAAAGCAATCGGTGGGCGTACTTGGCGTAGTCATGGATATAATCCAAGAAGTTTCTCCAGGGTTTCTTTGTACATTTGGTGAGATGAGTAATAACTACGTGGGTTGTGTGGTGTGGTCAGTTGGGGCACAAAGAGCCTTCGGTCGTGTTTTCTACTCTAATGCATACATATTATTGAACTTTGTTAGAAAAAATATTCCTTCTTTTTACCTTCTGCTGTAGGTAAAACTTGCTTGCTTATATAACCTTTTATGATTATTCTTATGAAATATGAAAATACTAATACAAATTCAAAGAGATATCAATGGTCAGACAGCAGAAACCAAACAAGATTCACATTACTTTTGGAGAAGTTTTCAAGAATACCTTATTGCTTCCATAAATAAATCACGAGAGCACTTTGACACAAAATCTTTTGATCTGTTATCCGAGAAATATGTTTGATTGAGAAAACCTGTACAACCGAAAACTATATGTATATACCCATGTTTGGATGATCTTATTTTACCCTTTGTTTCAAATAGTTTGAGTAGCTAACATGACACTTTGTATGTTGGGAAAACACTGGGATGATGCAACCAACTGAGTTTCGAGTTCCGAGATGAAAAAATACGTTAAGCAGCAAGTGTATACAGTTTTTACAGTCGAATTGCTTTACTTACACGTAAGCTTTAAAATCCGCAAAACATCATGAATCAAGTTAGCCACGTTGACAGTTGAGACAGTATGAGTATGAGGAATGTCTGAGACAACATACAATGCTTTTATACATTCAACGTTTTTTATTATCACATAATGAAATATTGATTAAAGTTTTTCATATTGGTTTCAAGGTAGCAAGGATGCAAGTACAAATACATCATACCATTAGTACTATTGTTTGTTGAAATTAATTATTATACTACGCTAAATATAATGTCCATTCACAACATGAATGAGTTAAAAATGAAAAGCGATATTAAAGTAGGTATACAAACTTTTCCTAGAATATCAATTCAATGAATTGTTAGGTCGGACAAACTACAAACAAAATATTTTATGTCTGGTTGGGGAACGTGGAATAATGTTTAACTTTTTATGGTGGTACTATGCTCCGATAAAGAAGGGTCTACAACTCCATCTTTGAGCATCAAACTCTTCATGGAAGCTGGTGAGGTGAACAAAGAGAAAAAGCAACAAACACGCTATTTTCATGAGAGATGTGAGAGACATCGAGCAACGTACTTTTACATTTGATACAGTGCTATCATTGAATGGTCAGGATAGTTTCCCAAGTATCCGTAAGATAGCAAGAATAGGACGCACAATTGTGCCCAACAAAGGTTTTCAATTCTGATTGCCAGCTTTTGTTAAAGTGACAATACAATGGAAACTCTGAACAAAAAAAGGACACAAGATAGAATAATATTATATTTGGTTTTACAATGCTAATGGTTTTCTGACGATATGTATTTCAGTATAGAATTTAAATATTGAAAAATTTATTCTTCTTTATGTACATATAGTACATACATGTGACGCGATTTACCCCGGCTATTGAAACTACTTCCCCACATTCTAATTCACATCACATAATAATAGCCCTATTCTAATTATTAACATTTCATCTAAACTAATCCAAACGTAACAGAATGGATACTGTATATAGTTAAAATTTCTTAACCTCCTATCATGCCAACAAAGTGACTTGACGGAGACTTTTGGTAATTAAAGTGTCTTGAATGCTATTGTACTTACTCATTCGAGCTAAATAACAATCATTGCATTATTATTAGTTACTACATCGTTTTCTACTTGTTCATTTGTAGTAGTATATTTAATATTCATTTTAAACTGCTTTTGTACCAAACTATGGTTACAGTTTAAAGAAGACTGTTTACTTTGGTCCGTCATTGGTTTCTCCGCTCGCTAAGAGTGGCGGCTCGTTCAGCCTGTTCTTGATCCAATGAAGGAATGTCCCGGACGAATGTCATGAAGTCAGCTGGAGACCTCTGAATATCGGGAACAATGGGATATCCTGGTGGAGGAGTATGACAACACTCCGTGCATTCTGCTTTCCGAAGCTTCTCCAGCTAGGATTTAAATGAATAAAAGATGAATTTTAGGATTTGAAGATTTACAAGTTGTTCTGAATATGAATAAACTTGATATCATGTTACCTACCTCAATTAAATACTCCACCGCGGACACCAAGTTACGACAAATAACATGGCCATCCTTCGGCACACCAGCGGAATTCGCTGTTGTAGATCTTTTTCCTTTCACCCATTCCCTGGTAAATGTGATCTGTATGAAAAATACAATTGGTAAGCAGAGAACACGGGAGAACAAAATTAGGTTTGTATAATAGACAAATTTCGCTTACCTGTGCAACGGTGGCCGTTACAAAGACCAAAAGTAGGCAAAACGGAATAATTTTCATTTTTATGGCTATATTCTACCGTAAGACCAACTGAAAAATAAAAAATTGAAACTGAACTTGTCTAGAGATTCCACCAAGTTTCCAGTGAGTGAAGAGATTTTCTCACACGACTAGTTCAACGATGAAACAACTTTCGAATGATGTCTCCGTACCTTGTCCGTAGCTGCTTTTATACGAGTCTAGAAACCCATGTTCCACATTTCAATTCCAAAATAAGTTTCAACTTAGATAATACATGGGAAAAATCTGATCCAACGTCAATGCTCAAAATATTCGTATTAATCAGGAAAACATTAGTTGCTAAAAAGGGAAGAAAGCAAGTATAGCTTGAATTATGTAACATTTTCTATTTCGATCCAGGTGTCTTGAATCTGGAGGCGTGAATAATCTTTGGTATTTGGACCCAAAACTTTTCCCCAGCTTTGGAATTAGCATACCTTTGTAACCGCAGGCGACACTCTCTTTGATTATTGACATTCAGAGTGGCTCATCCATTGAAATTTTGTCAATTCTTTTTAGTCTCTTGGCACGAAATCATTTTAATACTGAGACATGATTGGAATCAGTTTTGAACTTTGAAAGGTTTTATAAGACACACGTAACATCTTTAAAAAAAACTCTGCGTCTTATAAAGTGACGCATCAAGAAACGGTGGTGGCTAGTTATGTATTTTTATGTAGGCTGCTATCACAAGAAAAAAAACTTGAGTATCAATAAGTATTTCCTCGGGGCGCCTTGAGACATTTGAGGAGTCGAACTGACATGATAGCTTTTCATAAAAATTGTATAATATGATGTAATAACGTGGTAGTACAAAATAATACATTCATATTTCATATACTATAGGCCAAATAAACGTAAAATAAAAAAAACTTTTCCATCATATCTAGTGTAGCTTTAATTATTTTTTCCATGCAATCGATAGTATTTGAATGGAGTATTAAAACATAAACTGACACAAATAAAATTTAGTGTATTTACTAGAATTCAAGCGGTGTACTTTTGAATTGGTATGTGGGATCATCTTACATTTTTATTATTGTTGTGTTTAGCTTCACATAATATTCCAATACAACAACAAATAGCCGCATGTTGTTTCCAGAAAAGCTTTTTCCAGCTTCACATGTTCATGCCAGCTACTTGAAGAAGGAATTCTCTTCTTCTTTGAAAGTCAATGAAATGAATTGAAAGTGAGAAAGATCATTCATTTTCATTGAACAAGACAAATTGCTTGTGTTGCTTGTATAAATGAGAGAGTAAAAGATAAAATCACTCTAGTGTAAAATCGATCTTTTGAGAAAAACGGTGGTGCTTTCATGTTCCTCTTTTGTCACTCTTTTATGACTCGTGCTATTAGGCTTTAAGTAACATTAGATCCTTCCAGCAGTTCCGAAATGTTTTCATTTTCTTTATTCTTCTGGTGTTGCCGTCCATAGAAAAACCAAAGCAGCTGGTCTTTTGCCTTTTCTTTGTCGTGCACTCTCATTTACTGCCATTTAAACATCTCAAAAGAAGCAGACTGGAAGCATGGACTGAAATAATTCTTTTTTTCTGGATCTACGATCTTATCCTGGGTGTTGAGAGAATTTTATGAATGGACACATGAAGGTCATGGTAGCTAATAAGGTATTTAGCGTGTAGTCAAGCGTCGAAATAGAAGGAAAACGTTCTAAACAAAAATGCCTCTTGTTATTTCAAGTGAACAAGATGCCTTTGTGGCCTCCACTAAATACCCACTGCTCATATTATGCTAGCAGCTCATTTGTACAAACTTTAAAAAGCTATGATCCCGATCTAAAACGAGAAGAAAGCGACGAGCAGACGGAGTAAATCTTAACACGTACCTAATGTGTGTTCTATAAACTTCCAATTTGTCATTTGACATTATCCATTTTTTTTACAAAAAAGTGGCCTTAAATAACCCAAGAGTGGCTTTAAATTAGTTGATAAAATGCTCTATTCTGTTGAAGTGCGTGCTATTTACCAGATATAGAAACCTATACACTTCAAATGTAACTTTAGTTGTTGTTGTAACACTGTAAGTCGTAGTATTGCACCTGGTGCTTTTAATACCAGAAAGTCTAAGTAAGTATTGATATACATATATAGTTATAGTAGTTTGGTACGTGCATCACGTAGTTAATGCCTCCAACTAGGGTCAAGCAATTTGACAGCTCTAATAATGTAACAATGATGTTATAAGAAAAGTTTGGAGATAATGTAAAAAATCTTATTTTAACGAAGAATGAATAAGGCATTGTACCAAATATTTACCAGTAGCTCGCGCATCGCGCTTTACCATAATATGTTGTACGGTGTTTAAAGCGGTAATAAATTTTATAAAATAGTTTGCTTCCATTTTTCATTGTTAATATGACCATAGGTAAAAAGATCATTTTGTATTCTTTATTGTCAACGTATTTCGTACTTTTTCAGTAAAGACTTGAGATTCCATTTTTGTGTCTGTAGAGATCCCAACTGTATCAAAAATATTGAATAGTCACTCTATAATTCGAATGGAATTATATTAGGTTAGGTATTGCAGAGTGAGGAGCACATATATTAGGCTATGTTCTGCTGCTATCGGCTATAATGACAAAACAACCAGGTGTAATGATTGCACTGTGTCTACCATGTACATAAATTCAGAATATATGGTTCTCAATGAACAAACTTTTTAATTAAGAGAAATAACACAAGTTTTAAAGCAGTTTGCAGTTCATTATAAATTACCATTTGATTAGTTTGATGCTGCTTAGTCTCAGTAAATACATATCTATTTACTTGAGTTCCTTCTTGGTTCACTAAACAGTGAGCTCATTGAATTATCGTTATTCAACACTTTTGTAATGCGCAATAATATCAAGGATGAAATAAATCTGGTCTTGATTCCATTTGTGTTGTGGTTGATAACGCAAGCTGTAGTAGCAAAGCGAAAAAACAGGTACTCATTTCTTCCATTGCTTATAAATAAAATGGCTCTGAAAGTTTGTAGGAAAAGATGGTGCTCCGCTAATTTGCAGCTAGAGGAAAACACAAAATATCTTTTAGCCATTATCATGATCACCGTCCTTTGGTTAAAAATGAAAATGGCGTTTCAAGTAAGACAACCATTGAGAGAAGAAGGAAGGCGGTGGTATATCTTCGAACATTACTTGCTTATCATCACGATCATCATCCTAATCATCATTTTCTCTGAGATTGCATGCATGTCGTATGTCGT
This sequence comes from Entomobrya proxima, assembly GCA_029691765.1. Lineage (NCBI taxonomy): Eukaryota > Metazoa > Arthropoda > Collembola > Entomobryomorpha > Entomobryidae > Entomobrya > Entomobrya proxima. The sequence continues at coordinate 21,181,854 of CM056173.1, forward strand.
AATAAAAAGCGATGATCATAGTCTCCACTCTTTCCTCCTAACAAGCAGTAAAGTAGAAGGGTATATATGTAGCTGTATAGTTGTCTGTCACGGTAGAAATAACAATAAGAGAGTGTAATCAATGTATCAAAAAACCGCATCTCGCACATACACAAAATACACATTTTCTTTGAGAAGTAGTAGTGGTGAGGAAGAAAAGAAAGCACTATGAAATGTTCTTATAATGAGTCTCCATTGTCCCATTTGGGAAAACTAGTATTTGAAAAGTCGAAACTCTTCTTCAGCCCATTAACTCCACCCCTGTGATGATTATGCTGCTATATACCATTTATCTCAAATTACTCTTTGTGGCATTAACCAGGCTGTGCAGCTGTGTGAAAAGATGCACAGCAGAATCGTCATCATTATTATCCCTCTATGAATTCCACTCAACTTTTACTGAATCCTTTTTGATGGCACTTCTTCTAGCTGGCAAGTATGCATGCTTGATGCGATGGGCAAAGGTACATGCATAATATTTAAACATTTCTTTCCCGTTTCCCACAATAACCACCAGCATCGCAAACTTGGGCGATGACAAAAACCGAGAACGGCACAAACAGCAATATTGCTACAAACTCGTCGTGTGGTTTGGATTGTTGTTCTGCTGCATTATTCGTACAGTTATAGTATCAGCATTGGCATAAGAAGTTGGTGTGTTTTAGCAGCACAGGCTGGTTACTACTGCCAAACTTTGTCTCGATGAAGAGAAGGAATAAGGTTAGAAGAGAGAAACCAACCCAAAATGCCGTATTTTTGGCCAACGTATTTCAACCAAAACTGCCGTCTCCTTATATGCTCATTACATATTAGTTAAATTCGAATAATCTCCCTTTCTCTCTCCCTCTCTCTCCCGCAATCCATTGCAGATCCTAAATTACCTGCTTTGGTAGTATATTATAGACAGAGAGGAATAATACGACATAAAACCACATGCCAACTTTCTGTGAACATAATCATCGTCATTATCATCAGTTTGCTCGTCGTCATTCCCCACTAAAATGCAAGAGTTGCTACTTTTGTGTCACTGAGCGCTCTCTTTTTCCCACCAACTATAATTTTACAAGTTGCAAGTTTAAAAGGCATTAAAAATGTTCCTTAAAAATGAACATTTTACCATGATATTATACCAAAAACGCATTTTCCACTAACGGGTTTATTGTATCTTCTAAATGTGACATACATTAATGGTGTGCAAATATTAATTATGATTACAGCTAGAACATCATTATTAGTCATTATTTTGTATGGCTACAATTACTTTGAAAGTTATTGAAATAAAAATACTTTATCTGTTGCTATTACGCTTTTTAGCGATTCAAAAAAACGGAATGCCTTATAGTTTCAAAAAGGTGGATGAGCAGACAAGTTTAGATTTCAAACTCATAATGACCGACAATCGCTGCCTACATCATCATGTTTATTCATAAGTAAATACTACCACTACCTGACAGCAGATAGCTACCACCATTTCTTACCAAAATGATGCTATATGTATTTTTCCTGACAAAGCTCACAAAGGCAGGCTCAGATTTTGAAAAGAATCCGTAATGCACTTCTTCCCTATTAATAATAATATTATAATCCATCATAATAAATCCTGCACGGTTCAAAGTTACAAAAAATGTGATCATTAAGACTCATCGTGCATTACTCATTTTACCGTATACACATTTCTTGCAATTTAGACGCTCGTTTCATTGGCTCATTGTTAAGAAATTAAGCTATATAAGCTGATATGTTTAATGATCATTCTAAACGATAATGATCATTATTATTGAGTAGGGTGTAATGTAATACTGTTAAATTCATGAACTACACAAAACACCAAATCCATTCTGAATACTTGATTTTGTATATATGGACGTGTTTTTCTTTGCCGTGTCTATTCAACAGTTTGTAGTAGTGGTAAATGGGATTTGTTCATTACGCCGGCTTGAAATTTTCACATGCCAATAAACTCATGGTCATAAAAAATACGCTCAATTTATAGTTATTCATCGGCATCTGTCTAAAACTTCAAAAATACATAATATCTCACATGAACTTGGTATGTAGTAGTTAACTATTTTATAATCCTTACTAATAATGCTGCGTTTATTATGAAACACTTTTTGGAGCGAATAATATAATAAATTAGTATTTTTTCCGGACTCAAAAAATACCCCATCATGCGCACTAAGAGGGATTCCATTGCACTCCTCTGTCGAATGGAAATCATGGGATTAGTCTCAATCATATATTATGCGTAGGTAATGTGCATTATGCTTTCTTTTCATCCTTTGCATCACTTTCATGTTGACTGCGGACGGAAAAACATGCAATGTGTAGCTATAATAATATCTATTATTATTTTGTATGGGTCCAGTCACTAAAAGACCAATCTGTCAGAAACGGCTTGTTATTATTATGCGAGAGTTATTAGTTTGCAGCGACACACAGAGGTGTTTTGTGTATTATACCATTAAATAAGCTTATTAGCTTCTTGCCTTTTCACCATTCGTTTTTTGCCCCTGCCATTGTTCGAACTTCTTTTTCAAACCAGTCTGTATTTGCTGACTAAAGGAACGCATCATCGTGCTCATCATTATTATAAGTTGGTGTACAGGATGTGAAATGAATAGGAGATGTTGTTATGTACTGCTGGTTCATTATGAGTACGTCTGCGTACGCACATTCACTAATCAACATAATGTTATTCAGATTTACTTTTCATGGCTGTAAAAGAAAAAAAATGTTTCATTTTATTAACTTTCTATATTTTAATATGGCTTATTTGGGAACCGAAGAGGTTTAATATTTCGCTGTAGGCTTGCTAGCTGATCATTGCCTAATAGACATGATATGCGCATTTAAGTGATTGTTAAATTATTGGTACTCATAAGTGTAAGAGTTGTATGTAGAACCCGCGGAGATTAAAGACATTTATATGTCATATAGAACAATTAGAGTTTGAAGTATTCTCTTTGCTATAGTGTATTGGCTATTATTGATTAGTAGATATTTAGTTTCATAGTCAATAAAGCAGTTCTGTAGTTTTTCAGCACAATATTATTATTACGGTCACAAAATTAAGATTCTTTTCAAATTGCATGAACACAGCAGCCAGTATCAAGTATCATTCGACATTTGATTCCATTGTTATTTTAAGATACGTTTTGTGGTATGTGCTGAAGTATACGCGAGCACATAAATACAAGAAAATTTCTAATAGTGTGCGCAGCTGCGCTTCAATTTCAGATATTATTGTGATTGACGATTGATTTAAAAAGACTTAAGTTGAATAAGTATGCTGTTTATGCATTCCACCACGTTTATAAATACCACTTTTCATTTAACAAGGCTTGGCTTAGCAATTGGCTTGAAGTTGCAATGGCCAGAGAAGAAACTGGTAGAATGATGAAGGCAATAATATTAATCCCTGGTTTTATTTAACTATAAGACTCTTAAGGTACTTCTCTTTGTTTTGTTTGTTTCATCTCACCTCATTCTGAAGTTGACTCCTGGGGAACAATTTGTCAATCGGATTAGTCACCACGGTGTAAAAAGACCTTTTTGCTAATGCTCTATTTATATTACTTATCCATTACCGTTTAAATGAATGCAGCTCTGCTAGGACCAACAGTATCAGTAGATATTTCAGGTATTCGTTACGACGACAAACCGATTTTTGTATGTGACAAAGTAACAAGTAGTTTGTGTGGATTAACTAAAGTTAAAAGGAAGGTATACCGTGCTTGCATTAACCTCCGGTGCATTTATGTACTTTACGGTTATTGTTGTGAAAATGAACACCAATTGTGTATAGGCATAGGTATATTTACTGTAAGCATATTCAGCAAGTTTAAGCCAGCAGCCGATAATATTATCCTTGAATTTTCACTCATTCACTTTTGCTACTTGCCCAAACACAAAAGAGAGGAAGTGCCTTTATTACTGCATCATTTAAGGGATATTACCTTCTTCTCTGCATTCACTAATACTCCTCTTTTATCCCGCTCGCAACAAAAGACTCACAGAGACAGGGGTCAATATCCATCAGACTGCTTGGCACCTAAGTGACAAATTTCGGAAAAAATTATTCTTTGCATTGTACAACGATGATGATGAATGGAAATTGATCACCGTTTCTCTCCTGTTACCAGTGCAGTGTATACAGGCTGGCTCTCTCTGGCTGGACCGAAATGATATCTTTCCGAATTTTTAATGAAGAACCTGTCCTATCTTGCCAACGGTCGAAATCAACTGAAATACAAACGAATTTCATACCCATCCTCGCATTTTGTAATTTTAATTTGACATGCTTATGCGTTGATTATATAGCTTAATCAGTCTGTCAGCAAACATTGCTAAATACAGGCCAATGGGCAACTATAAAAATAGTATTATTTTATGGGACTCTACAAAATTCAACAAGCGAGAGGACAAATTGTCTTTAAGCTATGATGTCATTGACGTCTTTTTACCGTTTTTATCTGAAAAGGGCACTTTGATATTACCAAGTAAAAAATGAGTGGGACCAGCTGCGGAACACAAGTGAAAATATCTCATATATGCTAAATCTCCGGAATATTTTCATGCCCTCCTCTTGCAACTGTTTCCTGAGTTGCCATCAGAATCTTGGAATTTCCACTGGTTCCAAGCAGGATAAAAAGAGTACTATGCCATCTTGTTGTTCCAGAAGACGAGCAAACCAATGCGAATGCTAAGCGTGAACACACAACTCATCGTATCATTTTTGTACAAACGCCGTTCCAACTCCTTACAATTTTTCCTCAACACACGGTACCCGGATTTACTCTGGCTGCCTCCTTTTCACTCACTACTCCCTCTCTTACCTAATAATAATGACTACAAACAGCCGACAATTTGTTTCATCCGGATAATATGCACACATTTATATTTTTCCTTCTCTTCATTTTCATTTGAACTCGGCAACTTTAAAAAGTTGCATTGTATAACAAGACTTCATGTAGACATTTACAAATCGTTAATGTTCTCGATTTCTTTTGTGTCAAGTCTGAAGCATTTGTTCATTCCTTGTTTCCTAAATTTTCTCCTAAATAAAGCTAAGCATATGTTGTGTCAGCGACTTGAGTGGCTATATGTTTTTTGCACGTCAGTCTCGCTAGTAAATGGGGAAAGTAGTGCAGTACAGAGATACGTAAAAAGGCTGTTTAGCAAATTCGTTTGTATATGCAAGATGCTTAAGCTTAAGATGCATCGTTATTTACTGTCAAGCCAACGGCTGCCTTGTTGGATTGAAGGCATCATTTCTGTTGTTCATTTTGTTTTCTGGTAGAAGGCTTTCCTACTTTTACGACATGTATCATGTACGTCATTATACCTATCATCACATTTTTGTTCAAGAGAGTAGCACTATTTGTTTCTCTTGGAAATAAGGAAACAGATTTGCTTATTACACGCAATGAGGATACATATTATTCCTTCAGTGTGTATGATAAATCAATGGGGACGGTACAATAAAAGTTGAAGTTACAAGCAAGCCCTTCAGCACTTCATGAAATATAATCAAACTTTTAGTGAAAAATGTTTTTTAAAGTTTTAAAATAGTAGCCATTTACCACCAGCATCATATTTTCAACAGTAAAACGTCTGAAAATCTACAAGAAGTATATTCAGAAGGCAATGATGAGGTATACAAGGGTGATACTTTTGAAAGGCAGGCTGAGGGAAAGCGTAACATCATTTTTATAGGGATGAAAGAGGCAAAAATGTAGCGTAGTAATTTATGCATTCACACAGCATGTCATGTCATATAAATATCACTCCATTTTTTGGATACTGCAGAGGGATAAAAGGCGTTTTATATCGTACGTGTACACCCAACTTGTTAAAAAATGTCATTTCAAACTATAAACTAGAGTGTAGGAAAACAACACACAAACACTGAGAGCGCGACGTCGTGGGACGTGGATATAAACTTTCGGAAGCATTATCATCCCATCCCGCTTTAGTTTTATTCTCTGGAGAAATGGGGCTGTTTTATGGGTTAAAATCATATAAGATAACAGAAGCAAGCGAAGCAAAATATCCTGGATTTTCCCTTGATGATTGATATAATCTATTTATTTCAGCTGCTGAAAACATAAACCTTCATCTATCACACAAAAACGAAAGAAAAAGCATTGCATCATCATTGCTGAATGAACTGATTTACATGAAAGAAAAAAAACATGGATAAATAAGGACGTATTCTCTCGTCTCTGGCGCTGAGTGTACAATGCTACTTTCTTCAGGTTTTGTGATAATACGTCCAACCAAATAGATTTTACCGTTGATCGAAGTTAGCAATGTAAAAGCTATCATTTAAACATTGTTCCGAATTCATTTTTGCACGAAATCCTTCGTAAACATATACGGTCAAGCAATGAGAGAATATGAAATGATTGCTTTGCGCATTCATGCTGCATACCCCGTGGATAAATTATTCGCTATGTGCGTCTCCTGAGAATGCTGATTGTGTAGCTTTTCAGACTTTCCAAATTATTTCAGAAAAAGTTGGTAAAATCCCTCACCGAGGATTATAGGTTGTATTCATTCATCAAATCATTTACACGGTATCCCTAATGAGAATATAATACAAGTTTTGAGTAAATCTGCTAGACTTTCTGTCGCGGATGATACACACATACTTTGTACAAATGACTAAATATCTACACAATGCTTGCATACAACCTCCGCTTTGTCACAAACGCAAACGGTTTAGTTTATTATAGTCATCAAAGCCGAGATAATATTGACTGCAAAATAACAAGGTTTTTATCCCAAAAGGCCTACGACATCAATTGCTCATTCTTATTGTCAAATATCCTGGTGGAGGGTCCTGTCGCTTCCTGTTATGTACGTATTTTCTTACTTGTTCTTGTAAAAAGAATGAACAAAAAGGTAGGTGCGTGTAACATTATATCCTCTTCTTCGTTTCTGCTCTTTTGCTTTTGCACTTCTTTGATTTTGACTTGCATTTAACGAGCACTTTTATAAGTACTCTTCTCATGGGCTATAATAATATGTGCTGCTGCTTGTTGCGGATCAGTCAAACAGGTAAGGTAAAAATCTTTCCATGAAGTTAAGTATACATTTACATCGGGATGCACGGAGAGTCGTAAGGATCCGAAACACAGCAGTCAATGGTGTGGAAGATTGGATTAGGAAGTATCATCGGCTTCTCAATTGTCAAAAAGAGAAATAAATCCAAATCGATGTCATACGCTCACGCACACAACCACTTCTGTTCCCAATAATATCCCTTCATTGATGCTTTTGTGAAGGGTATCAGGGCATCATAAAGGTGAGAGAAGGGAATAAATACCTGCAGCCATTCAGTTGACAAATAGCAAGAGAATTTAACAGACAAAAACCAGGTTGATGGAATATTGACTATTTCACTAACTTGCTAGAATAATATGTAGTGAACTGTGTGACGAGGGGCACATTGAATCACAAATGTACTTACGGTACACAATTTACTAGTATAATATGGGAATTTTCATGTGTACCGAGGGTACGATCCTTCCAGACGAAGTGGAGCCGATGGATGAACTTCCTTTGATTGAGAACCTTTTTGTATGCCTTTGAAAGGTGACCTTTTTGAATTCTCTTTCATTCCTGATCATGTGTAAGTCTTGAACTAGGGATTAGTGTAGTAAGAAAAGCAAAAGACAAAAAAGACTTCGTCAGTCAACAACTCAACCGGTAACTTTCTGACTTCCTAAGTGGTAGTACACTAAGCCAACTTGCTTCATTATTATACACTCTGTACAGCATTGACGAAAAAATATTTGGGAAATGAAGATTCATTCATAAAATTTGACGCTAATCCCTCTGTAGAACATAATAGCACAGCTTAAGGATGATACAAAATGATTCTGTGTTTATGACCCTATATACGCCTACAACATTTCATTGAGTCTTCCACCGCCTGGATTATGTAAAAGTTAAGCAAGTATTAGCTGGAATGAATGGCACCATCGACATCAAAGCGTTTCATTTGGTCTCGTTATTAAATTATTTGTATTTAAAGACACTCCAACGATGAAAAAATGATTGAGAAGAATTTCAAGTAAGCCGAACAAGGATTATCATGAAAATATGAAAAAGAATCATGACTGTATAAAGGTAACAAGTCTATATATTGTTCACCTGGTCAAGTGCTTTTATGGCATATCAAAGATGGACCAATTTCACTTGGTAACCTAGCAACAAAGTAAATAAAACAAAATTGTCTTGCATGCCAATTTTCTCTATGTAGAAATCATTTTTATTTTCGAATCCCTGTTTTCCGACAATCGACATTCATCAAACTATTTAAAATGAAACATTTTTATTTTATTTTTGAACAACCGTTCAAAGGTTTGTTATAATTTTGTGTGCAAAATACTAACAAAATACTCAAATTAAATACATAGTTTTCAGATAAAGATAATCGTCATTATTATTCGTTAAAAAAGTATCAACTGTATAAAACCTTAACCTATGTACAAGTAAACTTTGTTGTGCATAATTCATTTCTTCATATAAAAAGAAAATGATTCTTTAGACATCAAGCAGTAAGGTGGAACTCTGGAATGAAACCACGAAATTGAATGAAATAAAGTTTTATTGTTGTGACCCAACAGGTACGTAGTAACCAATGCAGAGTAAGCGACGCTCAATAACAAACGAAAATGTAAAATTCATCTGAGTAAGATTTGGAATGAATGAAAAAGTGTAAATTTGAGTGTATCGTCATCAGGTAGTTGCTATGCCGGTGAAACGTAATTTTGCCTGTAAATACTTAAAAGCGAGGTGAATATATGTCAAAGACTGGCATCGTGAGACTCCGGACTGTCTAGCAGGTATGAATTTTATGAATGAAACTTTGTTACAATAAAACGGAAGAAGGTGGGGTACAAGGCGAACTTGTGTCGTAAAACCTCTTGGGAAGAAATGAAACCATGAATGAATGAAAGAATGAATGAATTTCTATTGCCACTGCTATTGTATTGTACCTTTACCTGTCCACGTAATAACGTTTACGTGAACCTGACCATATAAGAATATTATACAGTCCATTGACTACTACGTCTTCAGTCCATCTTTATATATATGGTGCAACTCAGTTGATGAATGAATATACAATCTACTCAAAATTTACTCGCAAAGTCAACTTTTACAACTTGACTTATCTACAATAATACATTAACTATGAAAGATGAGTTCTGCTTCCTGTCGCTCTTCATTTTAACATTATTAATGTTTATTTCCCATGCAGTGTGTGCAGTATTCAATAAACTGAGTGCACAATTCTATGATGCCCGATTTTTTTCTTTTCTGTGTATAATATTACTCATACAGAATTAAAGTCATAAAATTATTACCTTTAGCATGCCACAATGTCTGTCCTTTGTAATAGCAGTAGTGACACAAAAATAGTTCAATTCAGGCAAGTAACCTGTAGTTGAAAATGAATGATCATTTCCGGACAACAAAATTCCCCTGTACAAGTGGAATTGGTACTACTACTTCATGACGTTAAAATTGAAAAGGTGTACTACTGTTTTAAATTAAATTAAAAGGATTAACTACCTGCTGAGTTTTATGATTGCCTATTTAGAATTTTCAAGCTCTTTTCAGAAATGGGAATTATTTTAAAACTACTTTGTGCAAATTGCGTTGTATTTTGAGCAGTAAAATTTCTGGGTCTCATTTAGGCCTAAATATTTCAAGTTTAGAAAGGGCTTAGGCGGAGATAAATTTTTATGCTAGTTTGATGGACCATAAGTGAAACTTTTTTTACTGTGGTCAGTATAACCATTACATTAATATGACAGCTTGTCTCACTGTTGCACTGTACGAATTCCACTGGGGTCGGCTGGCAGTTTACAATTATTATGTGACCATTCAGTGTACAACCTAGAAAATAAAAACAGGTTACAAAAAGTTTCCAGTGGCAACTCGGAGTAGAATAGCTCTAAAAAGAGAAACCATGAAACTAATAACATTACATGATGTGGTAAGAGTGGACATGCAGGCTGTGGTTCTGTTTTAAACCATATTATATGGTGATCTTGTAAAAATATGAGATGCTATATGAATGGGACGCAGGTGGAATTAATGACTTACGATACTTTATTCGGATGTACTTCTGCAAAGAGAGAAAAAGTATAATAGTTTCTGTCCGCTAACAACAGCAGTAGTAATGGTGAGCGATTTTTGTTTGTTTCGTTTTTAGAGAAGGATTTTTCATTCCCCCACTGCACTTTTACCACTGCCCTTCTACATAACAAACCAAACAACATGTGCATGTCTTCATAATATTATTTGTTTTTCCCGTTATTTTTTCTCTCTTTCTCTGCTACTCTTTCTCTTACAACAACAAGGTCTTATGCTATTTGTACTTATGATGTTAACAGGCTGACATCCGTTTGTGTCGTCTTAAGAGCCCCCACTGGATGAACGTCAACAAGGGAATAAAATGATGTGTCACATATTACATGAGATATAATCACCATGGATGTCCAAAAAACACAAGACAAACATCCATTTGTGCATGCTAAGATGTTTCATACTTTTGGTTACATTATTATCATCCTATTGTCAAAGCAAATTTGAACAATGTATATTTACAATATATAATAAAACATGCATGGTGATTAGTGTTAATTCGCTAATAAGTGGGAACGAAAACGAATGTAAAAAATATTTATATAACTGGCAAAAATTCTCATCATATTCATATAACATTAATACTTATAAAAACTGTCGTGCTTATAGTAAAGCCTGTAAATAGAACATTATATCTACATGCAGTTCTGTGGGCTGGGTTTTGCAAAATGTCTTGAAACAATAAGGCTGCTATTGTAGAAAGTCTGCCTTTCGTCACAATGTAAACGTGGTGCTAGAAAGGCTCAGAAAATGTGTGTGATTGAAAGTGTGTATACACCAAGCATGGTGTGGTTTAGCATTATCATAAAAAAGAAACGCCGTCCTCATGTCCTGAGTATACCTACAATCAAAGTGGCTTTCGTGGTGAAGCTGCACAGTCTAGCAACGGAACAGCGTTGAGTATTTCCAACAGATTTCCAAGGTTTCCGGTAATTGAGCACAAAATCCCTTCAGAAGAAACTTCTTTAATCGGAAAAAGTGGAAAGGAAAAAAGAAACTTTTTTACAGCTTTTGCCGAACCAATAATGTGTGAGTGACCCACTCTTTCTCGCTCTCCTTCTCAAGAAATACAGTGTTGGTGGTGGTGTGCTGGGAAGTCTCCGTACTCTCAGCTTTATAGAGACCAACCAAGAAAAAAAGTCTTTTTCTTTTTCCCGTTTCTTTATTCCCTGACTCTCTGACTGCATTTATACGATACACTCATCCTAATGGCAGTAGTATTTGGTGCACACATTTTTCTTTAATGGAAAAAGGTGGCCAAGAATAATAGAATAAAAGTATCAGAGAAAAGTTGTGGTAAGCAACATAAAAACCCAATATAATGAGCTTCGACAAACTTTTAGACCTTCATTTTCTTCTAACTTGTCTCATATGCTGTTTCATTTATAAACTACTTATAGACTAGCATCATCCCATTCTTTATATTCTCAACTGCCTTTTTTATCCTTTTTGTCTTTTAGCCTCCTTCCCTTTCTTTGGCAGCGCTGTTTGTCCTTGCTTTTTATATATATCTATACATTACCATCTCTGTGCACTGTCTGCACTTGGTATTACCGCAAACAAAGCAGTACCTTCCAATGACAGCTTGACTGTCATAGAAAAACCCCAAGAAACTCATTGTTTTTCCAATACCTGCTAGTCGTCAATATTTTTGTGGATCAACGAGTATAATGGGGTATTACGGTTTTTCGTTTTCTCTCTAGCCTTGTTCCACGCTTTTTATGTAAATGACAATTAGGTGGAGAAAATCACAAGGTAGAGCTAATCATAATATAATTAAAAAGTTGCCCCATGTTCATTTTTTGTTATCTCCCTTCGGCTTTGAACCAGTCAACAACTTTATTAATGATAGTTTATGTTTATTTTGGGCAGCATAATATTTGGAAACATGTTTCTAATATCGCTTCTCTGACTGAAATTGTGTATAATCTAAAATAGAATGCTTATTCACAAAGGAAGTTTCAATGGAGGGAAAGTAAGCAAAGCAACGGCTTGCAATTTCTCCGACCAAGTTCTTTTAGCTCGTCGGCATTCCAGCGAGAAGAGTTAGTAAATGACTTTTAATTATGAGCAGGAATGCGCCAGTTATTAACATATATTATGCTGTGCTTGAGTCCCACCCGCGAGGAAAGCTCTCCTCTCAAGAAGATCTCATTATAAAGTGGATAAATGCTGCAGTTAAATTTCATTTCAAACTTTTTGATATGCTAAGTAAATGGAAAACTCTGGAAATGGGGATGCGATATTCTAACAAATTAATTATTAATCTTTGTGTTGGACTATCTCCTCCCCTTCTCCTCATCATCATCATAAACCAACCAACCAACTAACTTTTGCTCATCTCTGTATATATTTCGTAATTAATGATGCTGCAGGCGCACTTTGTTATATTGGAGGCGTTCCAAGAAAACTCAAGCTGAAACACTAGAGCAGATTTTTTTAATTTGATGATAATTGTAGAAACTATTCGAGTGGCCTACTCGTACACAGTTGGTAAAGTAAAAAAGAAAGTAAAAGATAAACCGAAATAAGTTTCATGCAATCATTTAATCATAAAAACGACTTGGCCGAGAGCATAATAATTTGTGCGAGTTGATTTGCCCAAATTTTTATTATTTTATTATTGTATCTGTATTTGAGTGCATCGGACTTCAGGAGTGCATGCATGTGTGTGTGTGATCATCATAATATAAACGTCAGTCTCTATCCGGAAGGATGTTTCATGTAAGTAATGAAGAAAAATCGGGAAAAAGTTGACAGGTCTGTAGCTTCACATAATCTACGCTTTTGAGTGAGTACGGTATACACTGCCTCCGTGATGGAGAAAGAAAGATGGATAGCAAGGCCTGAGAATGGAAACGGTACGAGAGATAAATATAGAGGCTTGAACAAAGTGGTACGTTTTTATTGGAGATGTACGTTTCGATATAATATGCAACTATACAACTTTCTTTTCTCCATGTACTCATAGATATAATGGCGACAAAGAATTACTGAATTGAAACGATACATTGGTGAATAGAAAGAAAAGCCTATGCACAGGGAAATAGCGGTGAAATAGACGACAGCATAAAATAAAAGAGAAATAAAAACATGTCTAGTGGAGAGTAAAAAAGGAAAGAAAAAGGCAAATATCACATTCAATGATATTATTACATTCTCGTTGGCCCAATTCAGCTGAAGAAGCAGCAGCAGTTGTATTACAGCACCACCACCACTTACTACTTACCAGCACACACATTTCATCATCATATTGTATTATATCGATGGATAATACTCATTCTCTTGTCTTTCTTCGAATAGCTTCGTTTTCTCTCTCCCTCTCTGCGCCTGTTAGAATGGGATATGTATCACGTGATATATAGAGATATTATGAGGCTATATGAATAGCAAGTGAATCAAATGAAGCACATCAAAGATGGGAATGGAGTTTGGCGAGGCAATAAAAACGGAAATGGAGAAGAAAAAAGAAGTGAAAGGGCAATAGTTTCATAACGTATCGGGCTGGGAAAATGGTGATATCTAAAAGGAAAGAAAGAGGAGGAGGAGTAGAAAGGATGATGAAATGAGGGAATCTGTCCTGGTGAATCTCTTGGAGGAAAAACTAAAGTACTTGATATAGACGTAGAAAGAAAAAAATTGAACGGAATGAGGCAGAGAAAAGAGAGAGAGAGGCAGACACAGAGCGATAGACACACGTATGCTAGTTGAGTTTACCACATTATATTCCATAAAGTAGATGCTCCAATAAATGCTATCGTCGTGGCGTGGCTCGTGGAATAGCAACACTTTTACCCACTCCCCATGACGACATATTAAGGTATATTATCTCTGGTATAGTTGGATAGGCATTAAGATGTTATGCGTCGACAAAATGCACGAAAGAACGAGAGAGAGAGAGAAACATGAAATACAAGAAAGTTTGTCTTGATGAAAAGAAGAGAGACTTGAGGAGAGATAAAGCAAGGTTACTTTTTCCATCTCTCTTCCCATTTCCTCTTGTCTCTTGAATCGTATGAAAAAAGTACTAGAATAATGTTGTGTAGACCTGGGCTTTTGGTCGACTATCTATAATCATGTTGTGTGGTTAACGTCGACTAAAATTGGCTACGATTTGTAACACGGAGCGATGATGTACCTAAAAACATTAAGAGAATATCGACTTCTTATTGCTAGTACAATAGGTACAAGTAAAATGCGTAATTCGATTGATTTTATTTTAAGTAAAAATGAGCTGCTGCTGAAACCAGCAGCAGCACAGTGTACCCGAGTAGGTATCATTTGCTATTGAATTTATGCATGGTAAAAGTAAATTGCTTTAGCACGTAATCTAATGAAAATCTCAATCAACGTTTATTCAAAATCAGAATATGAGCTAGGTATATTAAACCGTATACGCAGAGTCAAAACAATAAAACTTTGGTCATGTCAATGGTCTGATGAGTGTTCGTTGATGACTCCATAATTTCCAGTTTGTCATAAAAACCTCATAAAATATTGTCGAACTGGATGAATGGAGGCAAAAGGTTTGATACTTAAACTAACAATCTGCAAAACCTTGACTTGCCTTGTACCAAAGCTGGTTTATGAGTTCATATGATCTCTTGACGAAGGCATTTTATGTCTAATTTCGTGTGTTTGATGACTTTATTAAACCTTTGTCAAGATTTGACAACATACTATTATGCTTCATGGGAATGAATTGAAGATTGAATCAAGACAAAAGACAACAACAAACTTTTTTCTGTAAATTCATTAACGGTTTATTTTTAAGAATCAACCATACACTGGGCAATTTTAATGTTATTTTTTTGATTGCTAAAATCGTTGATGGAATTCAAATATTTATAGTAATACTATATATTATATCATATAATATTTAGCATATTTATAGCATATAATTTGTTTATGTACCACGAAAATTATAAACAGGGACATTAAAGGGACTTTTTATGCTTTTTTGCCATGTGTCAACTTGAACAAATCGTAAACAATACATTTACCAATGACTGCATTGATTATTTATGTCTCCACACTTGGTAATGAGAAAGGGTTGTGCTTTTGTAAAGACGAATTGTTTCAATCGATTTTCAGCTTTAGGTTTTAGTAATATTAGCTATGTATCTTACTGTATTATGTATCAGTTTAAAATCACATACACAAGCGAGGGTAGATGGATTTTTACCTGAGTGTTTACAAAATAAAGCCTTGGCCTTTCGTCTTCAATACTTTCCTTTAAAAATTCGATATAATACTATAATGGGATATTTTGATCGTGAAAATTTAAAGCTTACAGCAATTCCGGTAATACTGTAGTAACTAGTTTTTTCTTAGAATTTACGGAATATGTACACAATGAAATTTACACTTAGAACTTGCAATATTATATATTTAGCGTATGCCTACTAACGTGAGTTCATTGGTTGGATATTTATACATTTAAAATTAGGAACGACTGACGTATATACAAAGTAATCTTAGCAGTAACGAATATATAAATTATAATCATTGCATTGATTCCTTCAAACAGAAGGTGACTTCAGATCATTTATATAATCCTAATTTTACAAAAAAATAAATAGACCTTCTAAAAACAAGAGCAGTTTACACTAATGGTTGTAAGTGTGACTACTACTTCATATCCCTATGAACACATCTCTGACAGATGCGTACTGCGTACCAATAAGCTTATGACCTACCTATCTCAAATGTTTGTAAGAAACCTATTTTAAAAGATTTTACTACTTGATCTATGGGATTACATACGACACCGCGGAGATGGTTATATGGACAAGGTTAAAACACAAAATAATGGACCCTGTAATTTTTAAAAACTTGTTGTAGTTATCTACCACAATACAACGCTTTGCCTACTTGAATATCTAACTTAACTCACTCACTTACACATTTAAGCACGCATTGACCAGACTTAATGTGTCTGATTTCATATCTCTGGAGAACATTAAATGCTTATGGTAAGATGTTGGTGATACCCCAACTACAATTTTTTCAGCTATGGACTGGAAAATTTAAGCCTGAATTAAAACAAGAAATGAAGAATTTAGATACTTATCGGTTGCCGGTTGATTTAAACTCAGTATCTATTGCGGAATAAGGTAGAAACAAAGATAAATAGTTTCCTTTTGTGCTTCAGAAAGCTAAATACCTAATTGAATACATCATAATAGGAACACTACATCTGCCGATTTGAATACGTAAAAAAATAATAAGCTAAAAGTAAACGTTTTATGAATGGGTAGTGTTGTTGTAATCAACTACAATATTCATTATTGATTTGGCAAAGACTGAAGCTATATGTAAGTGTATGAAAGGAGGACGATGGAATTGGAGGTGTTTGGTGTTTGTACAATTTGATTATTTGACATGTTGGCTATAGGTTTATCCAATTAAAAAAGCTTAAGTAAAAACTTTGTTATTGACCGGTTCATATTACTGTTAGCTAGAGTTATTGGATTGGAGTGTAATGGAAATGGCTTTCTTATTGTTATTTTCATAAAAGTGGTAGATAGAAATATTATCTTTTGGATTACAGTTACTGGTTGGAATCGCCTAATAAATCGAAAAAGTATAGTATGCTGTTGTATGTTTGCACTCATCATCTATTGTTACCATAATATCGCATATTATTTGTTATGATTACTTATTTTCTCGTGATATATAATGTTGCCCTCCAGGAGGTGACGGTATCATCAGTGGTGATCGTCGTCATGATATTTTGATCGCTTGCCTACATGATGCTCTTGGATGAGGTCTGCGCAGTCCTCTTGATCAGACGTCTCACATAACCCCTCGGCCTCCTCCTGCTTTCTTTTTGCCGTTGCCATCTCGGCCGCATGCTTCTTTCGCCATTTTGTTCTCCTGTTTTGGAACCAGACCTGTTATCAAAAACAAACAAACAACCAAGTTGTTTTTAAAAATATATACTGGCTGTGTAATATAGAGACATGTTTTTTGTTTCATCTAAATCAATGAACAGCAATTCAATCGAATTATTATGTTTACGAAAAGCAGGATGCTGGCAGACGCCAAGAAAAACTTAGCACAAAAACCCAACTCACTACTCTGTAGTGTTGGATAAAGCATGCTACAACAACTAGGTAATAACAAATATGAAGAACTTAGCATCACATGAATCACATAATTTAAGACAAATTTAATAGAGAAGAGCAATTAAGCAAAGAGGGTAACAAGAGAGTACAGAAGAGAAAGTCGGAGATTTCGTGTGTACAGTGTCCGTAAATCATGTTGTCTGGCCTTAGATTTTACACACACCCCAACACATACTACACAGCTTCTAGAACAATAGCACTTTAGATGGCAATTAATTTTGGTTATTTCTCCTTGGCTTGATTCGTTGGGATCAAGGAGGGATGCATTACTGCAAAGTAACAGTTTCTTTGATCATATAGATAGAAATATCCACTCACACATTACGATACTTTAGATAATATATTAGTTACGCATTTTATGTTTCGAAACGTAGAAACTTTGTGTTTGCAGAGGTGACTATACCGTCAATTTTTATTTTAAGGAACAATCCTTTCAAACTGACTTTTCTGAATGGAAATACAAAATTCTGCATCAACATCACACTCACACACCAGCAAATAAACAGAAAACACAAACATGGTCATCGTATTTCAGAATCATTTTATAATATTTTATACGCAACACTATTCACAGAGTTTCATATGTGCCTCGACTCAAATTAAAAGACAATGCAAGTTCATCGACATCTTCAAGGCAATGCAGCTCAGCTCCTCACTCGAGCCAGCAGAAGAGCTAATTATACTTTGCAAATTACATGCTCTTTAGCTCATATGGACAACCCATTTATCATCTACCACCAGACTGTAAGCTAGGGAAGGGGAAAGGAGAATTCTGGAAATGATGAGAAAACAACTCTTTGATGAAGGAGAATTACTCGGCTTTTTCTTTTACCATAAAACTAAAAACAGTAGCAACACTTGTGATTTTAAACACTACTTCTTTATATGCAAAGAACATACACCTACAGGCTCTTGAAAACTACCTACTACCAAACACATCTTCAGAAAGTGTTTAAACGTACATGGTTTACGCTAGCTACAGCTTGAGAATGCAGTCAAGAAGACCACGAACTATTTTCAATTGCACAAAACAAGCATATTTTCTCCTTGGTTATAAAATATTTTATGCAATGTTTTAATCATCTTTTTGTCCTATACCAAGCAAATGGTATGAAATTGTAAATTCATGGAATTAGTAAATAACAAGCAATGCAATAAGCTATACATTTGTAAACCACAGAAAGGTTTCTAAAAACCGACAACTGCGCCACATTGTCACTAAAAATAATAATCATAATTGTAATAGTTTATCGTTGCATTGGTATATACTTCCATCGTTAATATAGCGGTAGTAATGGGTGAGGAGGAATAACATGATGTTATACATTGTGCATAAAATATCATGTATGTACTATGCACTATGTACGGTTTTCATTCATGTGCCTTCTCTGAACAGCACCATAAGTTGCCTTTCTCCAAGTGCCTGCTAAACCCAACAAGAAAAGCACCCCGTGTCACATATGTGTCATTATAATGGGGGCTTGGTGGAACGTGACAATGCAGCTGAAAATAATCCTCAACGCTTTCACAATGAACATCTAGACCTAACACTACACACTATTATTGTCATCATCACCACACGCAAAATGCATTTATGTATCGAATTCAGGGATAGAACTATATTGCTTCGTCACAAAATATACTACATCATATCGTATAACTGTGATGCTCTGTTAATAAAATATACACAGCACAGTTGTAATCAAACAGCAGCGTGAAAAAACAGTTTGCCACACCAATATACATTATTCTATTAGTTTACTGGAAAAACTTACTTTTGGATGAAGTACAACCTATAGAGATTCATAATGTACATACTTTTATGAAAAGTTATTATAAAGTAGCTTCTCTTTTCCCGACCGGATTGTGTGTCATTGCCAAAATTCTCGGACTACCAAAATACCTCCGCATAAACATAAAAAGAGCTTCACTGCAAAAACAAACTCATTGTGTGCTACTCAACACTGGATTTGGCTTAACGTAGTGTCAATGAAAACAGTTTTGCTTTGCCAGGGAAGCCCTGTGTCGTCTAGAGGGAATGTTGTAAAAAAGGTGGTAATGGTTGTGATGATCGCATGATCACCATAACCATCAAGAGGATGCAACTATCAGCTATTAGTTGAGCCACCAACTCCATCCTCCTCCGCACATTATACAACTATTCACGTGCGTGCGTGTACACATGTATCCACTCAGAATGACTATAAACTCATATAATATTCAGACAAAGAGAAGCATTATGTTGGAATGATTGTGTTTCCCGTGTCTGGCCACGTTCCTATGTTTCTCTTGTGGTTGGCGGTGGTGGTAGATGGATGGATGAAGTTGAAGTCGCTTGGGAACCAAATATGACACAGCTGGATGGTGTTTATTTCCCATTGTAAATGAGACATGTAGAGCCCCCAGTAATTGACATCCTTTGCTAGATTTTCACAAAATGTTGTCAAGGGGCGTGGATGGACGCTTGCACATTTTATGAGTTTTTCAGGGAAAGCAACTATCACTGCCTCTCCACGAGAAATGATTGCGGTAACATTGCTGCATGTTATTTATCTATCATTACACACACTGATGAGTCAAAGGAATGATTTTGCTGAAATAAAGATTCCGCTAAAACATTTTCCGCTCTTTTCACACAAAAGAACAATTCCCTAGAAACTTTATTTTAAAACATTTGTTAACCCATTTGTAAAAAAAAACGTGTCGTAATGCATACTTGTGTGTTTTTTGCATGCTCTTTTCATGGCGTTAAAATGGAATTCATTTGCTTCGCATTAATTCCAGCGGGAGATAATGGCATGTAATGTTAGCAAGCTTGTCGTAATAGTACGCATGGCCAACCAAATCAGACTCATCTCATTCTTCTACTAGACTACATAAAGCTGGCTTCCACATTCTACATAGAGAGAAGCTTACCACGATGAGTAAGCAGAACAGAAAAGTCGTGTTTTCCGCAATTTAAAATATGCATCTAAAAATGTTCTACTTTATCATGCTAGCATGGATAAACTTAAACTGTATAAAAAGTTTATTTTTGTCAGTATATAACTTTTAGACAAAAGCGTACAACTGAAAAAAGATACAAGTTTTGCCGTATTTCATCTCATGAATCAACTCTTTGCTCTCCGCGTTTGTTTTGAGATTCAATGAGTGTGAGTGAATCCCTCCTTTTCCATAGCTTTCCTATCTTTACTCACTGCTTTCATGCCCCATTAGAAAAAACCACCGAAACAAATCCTTTTAGCAGCAACGTTTACACACACACACACACGCTATCAATCCTGTCGGGGAGTTGAATCCTTTGGCCACATTCTTAATTCACTTTTAATAGCGTTCTTGTCCCCTATTCAACTTGTAATAGATCCAGTAAAACTCAACTAATACTTTGATGATAATATTCCTGGGGCATCCGCAAACTCTTATTTGTTTGGCTTACATAATAATGAGGGTTTATTAAAGCACAATGGAGTCTTAGAGAGAATGACTTTGCTCTTAAAATTCGATATGTTAGATATAGTCGGACATACCTATATGAATCTGTAAAGTTTACTGCCTGATCTTGGAAGTGGTACATTGGAAATGTTCAAACTACGCTGATATATAAAGCAAACGAGAGTCAACAGTAACAAAACATTAGATTCTCAGTCCAAATTAACGGTGATTAATGAACACAAGGAGTCATTAGTAGCAAATGCATTTTTTACACATACTATTCTTGTCTTGGTGGAATCTCTTTTCTCTATCCTTTCTTGATGACGGCTTTTAATTTGTCTTAATGTTTTTTTCCATGATATAATCAAATTGCATCTATCATCTATTGATTTCTATATGCATTCATAATGAAGTTGATAGTGATGGAATAGTTATTTTTATCTATGTATACATGATAATCTTACTATGCATGCATCTTTCACTTTACCTTTGTTTACACCCAAAAATGTAGAAACTTTCAAATAATATACTTTAGTTATTAAACTAACTTTGTATGAAATATAGCAGCAATATTATAACTCTCTTTGCAAAGTAAATGATGCTTTAAATTAATTGTCAATAGAACAAAGAAAAGCCGCGACTAATATTATCATGTGATTTGTAACCATGTACCATAATGTTGTCATTTGTAAACAACTGCAAGTAAACTTTTTGTTTGTTAAAAGAATAAAATTGATTTGGAGTAATGAAGTGGATCATAATAAATAATATCCAATTGTTTAGAAACCAAATGTGAGTTTAGGGGAAGTGAGGGTGTGGAAAGTGAAAGTCCCAATACACGAAGCATGCATTGTATCAACGTTTTCCCCTTCGGTTCCAAAAATGTATCATATCATATCGCACGAAAGATATTCTTTCAATATTATTCAATATGCATACAAATAGCATGTCGGGAACGTGGCATCATATGCACCATTATTTTTATCATTATTATTGCCATATTTATTTATTGTTTAATATGACACAACAGGGAATTGAGATGCAGCAGCAACAAATATTTGTCAATTCTGTTTGTGCGCTTAGTTTTTTAACTGCAAATCATTCTTTTACAAACATACTCCCTATAATAATAATCATTGCTGTTGTAAAAATAGACAAATATAATATTTTTTCACAAAGAATTTGATCATCAAATTTTGATGTCTGAATAGCATATAAATTTTTCGATAAACTTATTCGATAAATTTGGTAACAGAAATAGCTCAAGATCTTTACATGACAGGAGTAAATGCGTGTTATTTGTTTGCACAGATATGTGAAATAATCAGGTCGAATATTTTATGCGCAGGTTCATGATCATAACGACTTGATATGGGTTTCGACTTTATGTTTTAAAATGTTTGAATAAAAAATTTTCATGAGAAATCCAAAGCCTTAAATACATTAATGTGTGCGAGCCAGTATTCATAAATTTTACATCTAATCTTGATCCTCAATTTGTTAGGATGCCTCTTTTCATAATGGGGTATGATGTTTTATGGTGCAGCTAAACGATGGGGCACTAAATCCTCCTGTGTAAGCATAAAGGTCGTAAAAAGTTGTGTAATGTGACATTTGTAGCCAAACACACTCCCAATGACACCAATATACTTCAACACGACTCAACATAATAGCGTAAAAGTGTATATCTTTCTGCATCGCCATACCAACACGATTCGTTGCTCACCAGCTATACCAGAAAGACTGTAGACACTTTTTTTGGTATAATATCTAATAATATATAATAATAAAGTTAATACTGAATGCTACTTAGAGAACAACAAACTACATTTTTCGCTATACTACCCACCTTTATATACCTTCAATAATATCATTACTCGCTAGTTTGCAACATAACCACATTCACTGGGAGAAATAATGTATGAGACCAGTATCAACAGTATGAACCAGAAAGCCGTCGTGTGGAAGTAGACCAAGATCTCATATTATCGGAAGCTCAGAGAAAGGGCAAGAACGAAAAAACCCATTCAACGGTAAGCGCTGAAAAAGTATAGCAATAATAATGAATGTAATAATGGTAGAAACTCGCACTTGAATGCATTCATCCCTTCATAATATTTTTTGGGGTATAAAAGTTGAGGTCATAAGTACTGATCCCAAGAGTACACAAGTTAGCGCTTTTCATGTCAAAAGAAATACCGGTCCCAATGCATTCATTCATTCAATCCCAATTTTTTTTCGGCCTCTGCGTTATATCCAGTCTTTGTAAAAAAGGCATTTCACATATTATATAGTTTTCTGTATGGTAACACTGAATTGAAGCTAATAAATGGTTATTCTCTTTCTTTACCAGAAATGAAGCTAATAATACGCTACTAGATGCACATTCGCACAATCACACAAGTTTACAACCCAGCATTAGCAGAGTGAACACTAAAAATTTATTTATATAGGAAAAAGTGGAGGAATTGAAATAGCCCATGAAGATTATAAGAAAGACAAGTACTCCATCAGCTAGTGATGTATGTGCAATTTTATCCCAGTAATAACTGGCCGTTTATCATCGCACTTTTAGTAGACATAGTTGCATGTAAAAGGTATTATTACGAAGCTGAGTTTTTGAGTTTTTTATATCATAAAAATCAATAACCGTAGATCACTGAATCAATCGCAGTTAAAATGTAACAATGTTTATTATCAATTGGAACCGGAAGACCCTTTTACCCAATTTTTATCTCATTTTCATTCGTCCAGGGTCCGGTACATTGTTCTTCATAAATGGAAGCAGTATAATGTTCAGTTAAGCAGGTACTCACACACTTCAATTTGAAAAGATGGGAACCCCAAAATAAAACGGCTACAGCTGAGGGTCTCCATGGTTCTATTTTTGTGCGTGTCAATGTTTTTGTAAAAAACACGGCACATGCTGCTACTCTTAAGGTTTATTCAACCGAGATGATACCAAAATCCTGAGTGATATTGTTGACTTTTCAATAGAAAACAAGCACTGGAATCATTGTTAGTGTTTCATTCGATTAAACACGAATGCCAAAGATTTGGTTGTAATGGCTAAATTTTCAAGTGGAAAATTCATCAGATATACAAAAACAAAAACGTGTCACATGGAAATCATGCACGCTGGTTCGCTATTATCATTTTCACAATTTTATTATCCAATTTAATTTGTCATTCAATCATTGAATAGCGTTTAGTTCCTGTCTAGCATTTTGAAAAAAAGTGATAGGATCATTTCTGGTAGAGTGACATTTTAATTGACGTAAGCCAAATTCACAGCGTGAAAGAGGAAAAGATGTCGCTTATATTTTTGTGAGAAACAGATGCAAGACAGTGCGCACAAATCTACCACTTACTGACTACACTTCTTGTGTCTTTTTATAAGTTCTTTGCCTCAATTATCCTATATAAAACATTGACAAAGTGTATCGATTTTACAAAACGAATATTATCAAATTTATTGGAATCTAGCTAGAGCAACCACGAAAAGCGATGATGGCTTTTATGGTGAATAAATAGAGTATTTAGTTTGCTAAAAGGCAGTTCACGACAAATTAGCATTTTCATTTCAGACAGGGATTTTGATGGATGACCAGATATTTGAAAACCGCATTGTGGATGGGTTCACACATACATGTATGCATGAGTGGTTTCATCCCATTTCCAATTGAACATTCCCTATCATACATTATGTAGTCCATGTTAGTCTATCCCTCGTTTTAAAAATTCACCGTCATCATATTATAGTGAAAAGCGGAATATTATATGATACGGGTGCTTCTGCTACACCAACACACAACGACAAGCTGGCTGATGATGAGCAAAAAATGAGAGGAACAACAAAGAATAAAATATTTCATAAAAAGGCATATCGGTGACGAGGTGAATTGTAAATAAAAGGAGGAGGATGGGTTGAATTGTATCTCTTTTCAAAAAGGAGAAAAAATGACGATTGACTTGATTCACAATGTGTAATAGGGTTGAACATGATGCATTCGGATGACGAAACACAGGCGAACAGATGGACGGTACATTCATATGCAAAAATGGCAAGTAATTCGGAAGCGAGAGAAAGACAGGGACGACAGAGGCATTACGGGATCATAACAGCTTTCGGTCATATGCATTGTTCCTCTTTTTTCTGTCACTCGTTCCCTTCGTCATTCGTTTCATTCGATGACTGGATTCACTGTCTTTTTCATGATCCCAGGCTTGCTGCTCACACAATGCTGATGATATACTGGGCACAACAAGATTTGTCCTTTACACATCAAGAAATCCCAGCACATATTCCAAAAAGCCACATGGTAATAATGTGAAACAAGAAATGGAAAGCTAGTTTGTCTCTATAATAATAATTTTTTGGACGATCAGTTTTGCCATCAAACTGTTGGCAGTACATGTAATGATGGAAATCACTGTGACACCAAGACAGAATTTTTCCCCGTTTTTAAATGAAAAAAATCTTAACATGAGAAAGAGTATGCATGTATTCGCCAGCAATACATACTTGCACAAAAAACTCCTGCCATCGCCACTACATCCTTTAAAAATATTACCGGAGCAAGCAAAAAAGATACAAGTAACAACAGCCACTCCACCACCACATCATGTTCATAATAATATTATTACTGGGAATATCTTTAGCATGCCTAGTTTCTGCCAACCTTCACAAGAGAAAGAGATGAATGGATACTTGTCCGTACTTTGGTTAATGTTTCTATATTGTTTTTATATTCTTGTCTATCTGTCTACTTTGCCTATCACTACAGCAGTCATTGCAAGAACGCGGGTATCTTTCCCTGAGAATGTCCGTGCAGCATCTTGAAAGATACTTTCAAGTTGTAAGAAATTACCCAATATTCATAGACCTCCTGTGAAATGTGTGTGTCATTTCCCAGTTTTTGCTTTTTTATCTCTCTCTCTCTCCCTCTCTGACTGACTTTGTTCCGCTTTGTCTCTATTATATTATAAAATATTAAATCATATCATTTTAAGTACGCCACAAGTTTTTTTAGTGGAGTAAGTAGTTGTAGTAGTAGTTACAGCAATGGGTAGTAGTCACAATCGCAGAGAGTAGCGGTAATAGTGATGTGGTAAAGTTTAACATAATAGTGAAGAGAAAAGGACCTCGTAAAATTTTTTGGGGTCGTCGGCTTGTGAAACCTCTTTTGTTCCAAGAATTTGACACACTCGATCAGAATAATAGTAGACTCCGCCTCGGAATACGATGGGGTGGAGAGAAGTCATCGTGCCAACGTGTATATCGCACCACAGTAACTACTACTACCATCACCACCACCGTTCTTTTTTTTTCTGCTGGCACACACATAAACTCTGCTCCATTCTCTATTATTTTTTGTATGATGATGGAATATAAACCTGAAGTGAGGAGAGAGAGAGAGGTTGAAACACAATTTGTCTCTTTTTTCTCTCTCATCTCATCTCATTATTACTGGTAAAATATATATTACTTACATATGCGACAGGGAGATCCCTCATTTCTTTTCATCTTTCCAGCTTGACTTAATAGTTGGTGCTTAAATTTCAAACAAATGCTGCAGCAGCGAATTGTACATTATTTTATGTGTGCACTTCAACAAAACAGTGCAGTACTGATGGCTTCCGTATATAGTATTTTGCATGCAAAGCTAAAATAAAGCATTCAGAATTATGTTCATTCGATAGAGATGCTCGGAACTGTAATATAAACACTTTTATGTCTCCCTGTATTTTACAGAGAGTGAGAGAGATGAAAAAAGCACACACAAAACAAAATCAAAGCTCGCTTAGCCTGTAAGGTATTACCATAAGCCATAAAAAGGCAGGTATTGCCAACCCCATCATCGTCATTATAGCAAGAAAAGGAAAAAATGAGGCTATTTTGTGCACTCACAATGATAATAAAGGTGGATATGGAGGAACATTCGTAGATTGTGCATAGATAATATTCAGTAAACCCTAAACCTATTTACCCACCTTGGAGTCACACAGACTCGGAGAGTACACTTTGATTCACCATGAAAGAATACCTCTACACGGTACATAATACAAAATAATAATATCGTTATTATGATGATCGCGACGATGATGACGATGAGACATCCATTTTATACCTTTTTATGATGCTTGTTGTGTGTTTCGAGCAACCGAATTAACCATATTATGCGCCATTCTCAACACAAGTCACAATTCCAATGTAATATATTGCCAGTGCTTCATTCACGTCATTTTTTGAGAGATGTAGTATCCTGAAAGGGAGTAGTAATAGAAAGAGAATCAAAAGTGTCTATATTACTATTTCAGAGAATCTCTCTCCCGTTTCTTGAATGTACAAACTGTACTCTATGCTGCTGCTATTTTTATTATGCCATCCGATGAAACTAATGACGATGGGATGATGTTAAGCAAAAAAAAGAATATTATTCTGTTTAGAAAATGAAATAATAGTAAATAAAATATGAAATCACAAAAGTAAATGAGGATAAAGTAGGAGGTTTCTTTGTGCTTGCTATGAACATACCTATGAGGTTTTATCTCCTACTTTTTTGTGCATGTTTCGCCTAGCCATGTAATAAAAACGTAAGATAATTCCTAATGACAGATAAATCATAATGGTTGCTTTTAGCGTTAATAAAATGAAAATCTCAAATCATCGTCATCGAATTGAATGCAGGCTCTATTAAGCATTCATAATAATTCTCACTCAAAGACTTCAAAATGGCATGAAGCTGTGTGTGATTCACACAGTGTGAAGCAATATCTTGGTAGGGAATGAAAAGGGATATTATTTAACGTGAAAACACACATAAACTCGAATCCTTCTTCTCCTGCCTCTTCATAATGGATGGTAATGATACTTTCTATGAGTGTTAATACAGTTGTCAGACTTTTAATTTGTCACCGTCTGAGAGAGTGAAATAAAGACCTTATTTATTAATGCGTTTCCGCTTCAAGGTAATCTTGAATAATTGCCTTGTATATACTTTAAGAGCAAACTATTAATCACATAATTATAAATATTCATGTCTGCTAATTGAATCAGACATTATAGTGTGGTGTTGCGTTTCAAGCTAGCGGCGATATATGATGGCATGTCAGACGAATGGCGTATAATATATATAATAATGTCATGATGCTCATTATAATCGTTTTCCTCTTCTTTTTACAAAATGATACTATAAAGAAAGCAGAAGCTTTTCAAAGGTAGCATGACTCAAGCAAAAAAGCAACCACAAGGACGCTGTATGCTACACCGTTTCTTTGAAAATGCACGCCCAAAAGTATAGAAAAAAACAAACAAATAATAGTTGTAGACAATTCTCGGTACTTGCAAAACGCCATAAATTTTAGCCGAGTGATAAATAAAATCTTAGAGCCAGCTCAAATGCCATAATATTACGAAGCAAACCACACTCTAGTAATATTATTATTAAGAAACACGCAGAGAGAAAAACGGGATGCACATATGAATACCAACTTTAAATATTAGATTCTGCTCCATATGCCTAGAACAAGGGAATAAATATATTGAGTGTAATATGTGCACGTTAGATATTTCCCTTCCACGAAGGAAACGTAATCCCATGGATCACAGGTGTTGTGGAAAAGTGAGCAAGGTGAATCTCTTCCATCGATTTACTCATTTTAAGCAGCGTAACAATTGGGCTTAAAAACTTTTTTCCGTCTTTTAACACATCCATCCTGACAGAAGCATTTATCGAAACGCGGAAAAGCACCATCACCCCGCCATTGCCTTGGGTGTGTGACAAACAATCCTTGCATATTATGTTGCTGCTAAAGTAGAGTCACGAGTAATAGGATCAGTTGACTGATTGACTTCTTTTCATATAAATAAAACCACTTTTATAGCTCCCGTTTTAGCTCTGCTTGTCTTAAAAAGGGGATAAAAAGAGCTAATAGAAAGTCCGCATTCACATAAGTGTAGAATTGTAGCAGAGAGTGATGTGTCATTCGGGATCGGATGGGTACAAACAGTAAAAATCGCTTCATAGTACAAGTTAAAAACCCGGCATGTTCTGCACATTCTTGCACAGGCCTCATTGAAAATAATAATATGGTTGCAACCAGAAACAATGTTCCCTTCAAGTTGAACAAGTGGCAGAGACATGGAAGAATGTCAAAATGCAAAAAGTCTATTTACTCAAGTAATTTTACGTGGAAAATAATATAAGCAATTGATAAATAAAACAGAAAAGTTGTAGAATATAAGTCTGAAATAGGGAGTGAGCAGACTACCAGGCAAGTCTTTTTGTCAGTAGTGTTCACTATACAAAGGCTGGAGTCTGGTAAAAAGAAAGGCTGGAAGGCGGAAGCATGTAAAATGCGAGAGGAAAGAAAGAGGAAACAAAGAAAAGAGGAGCGAGGGGGAGAATATTTTATGCATTTAATACTTGCATTATCTTATACTTTTACTTACTTAAACTAGTTACCTCTGTATATTCTGTAATAATAACATAGAAGTGAAAAACATGAATAAGTTTCATCAGCATCAAGTCATTTCACATGCTATTTGTGTCTATGGCTCGTGAAACCTGAATCCAAAAACCGTCTTATCTCTCAAGTAATTTCAACTTTTCGCATAAATTTCATCACAACTTCCACAAGCCTCACTCACAGTGTGGCTCACACCCAATTAAGTCACTCTTGTTTTGTGGCTTCTCGCTACATATAAGCCTCTTGTCCCACAGGAATGCTCTTTTCCCTTTTCCAACGACGAGGACGACGGAGAGAGCTGGCTGGAAAAGCGTATTATGAGTAAGTAGCAAGCAGCACGATAGTGGAACAGGACACAAGCATGGAGACATACTACCCGTTATCATCATCAAACCAGAATGCTTTATAAAGCAGAGAGTGATGGAACAGGCATCCCTTAAACTTGGAAAGCCTTTTCGAGCCTTGACTTTACCATCGCCACCACCACTTGTGTTGACGACTATGGTGACGTTATATGAGGATGTTTGTCTTTAGTGTGTGTGTACCCAAGAAATGGAAAACACGTTGTTGCGAAAGGCAAGAAGCCCTTACTAGTATGTACTACAAAATACTTGTGTTGGTTGCTTTTTGGTTGTTCTACTACACACTCATGTAGGTTTTGCATGATGCTAGAGAATTACACCAAAGTGGTGGAACGGATTAAAGTGGAAAACCAACGAGCCAAATAGGAGATGATCATTTCATCTTTTCTGATAAAAATATATGAAAAAAGTTTACGCTCACTTGTTTTGGGCCGGCAGAGCAGCAGCGGCGTGCACTTGAGACGACGGGACGAGAGTGTGTATGATGTGTACTTTTTTGGATGATGTTGTTTTTGTTGGTGTAACTTAACCATTCCATCTCACTAAACTTGCTTAATATGACAAGTTGCTCTCCTTTGCAGCCCTCCTCATCTTATGCTTCTTATTTATAACAAAGTATATAAGTTATAGTGGAATGAGAGTTGCTGCATTTAATATGACTTTTATCTCCTTCTCAAAAACTAAATATTATGATTATACTTGATGCACACCAACCACTTTCGGGGTACTATTACACTATATTATACAATGTGCCTAACACTTTGTCGTTATTAGGGCTATCTTTCCCAAGCACCTATGCGTTTTCTTTACAAAATATGAGATGACTTTTCCTTCATGGTCGTTGCTTGATATATATGAGCACACCAACTTTGCTGCTGAGCAGAGAAATGATTTTGCGATAACAACTAGCAATATTAAAATGTAAATAGCTTATCTCGACTTTGATTACGTTACTACTAAACCACGATGCACACGCTCCACTTCCAGCGTATGCAATTATGAAATGGATATACGAGCAAGTGGAAACAAACAATGAGTTTCATTTTCATTATCATCAGCAACTTAATAATAATTTCTCCTTTTTTGATTAAAAGTTGGGAAAAGGATTGAAAATGGAAATGAATCAACTAGTACAAGAGATAATAGAGTAAGCCTTCAGTATAATTAAGGGGAAGCGTTTATATTTATAGTAATAACTTTATAAATGTAGTATGTAATAGGCACAGTTAAGTTTACCTTGACTTGCGACTCGGTCATTCCAAGGGCTATTGCTAATTTGGCTCGCTCAGGACCAGCTAGATATTTGGTTTGCTCAAAGGTCTTCTCCAATGCGAATATTTGGTGACCACTAAACGTGGGACGGGTGTGTTTCTTCTTTCCATCTTTATCGGAACCACCGCCACCACCACCAACACCTGAAATCAAAAAAACAAATGATTATACTGTTTGTGTGGCCTGAAGAAAGGATATCGTTTGCCACTGTTTGCCAGCATGATTATTGCGATATGATCTCCTCACTTGTGGGGTTCTTGTATGAAATTCGAATATAATATCACCCCCTCGATTTGGCAAGTGGTCGGACACGTGCAGTCAGTGATTTGTAACACGGAACGACACGCTCGTTGTTCAATTAATCATGTCATGCATTGCAGAAGGGAGTGGAGGAGTGTCATGACATGACATACAATGTGATGTAACATTTAGAGCTTGTACGCAGTTGATCGAAATTGGGTTCCCACACTTCCGATGTTTAACCAAAAACGACCAAAGGGAACAAATGATAACACGTTCCGCGTGTCCGATAAAATGGTATATAATGATGGATGAACACTATAGTCAACGGAAACCAATGTGTAACAACAGTTGACTCTCGAACAGCGTCATAATGTTCAACAACCAAAAACCAACCAAAATGTGTTAAATGTTTGCAACTTTCATGAGGAAAATATGCATTAATTGCACAAAGATAGCGTATTTATAAATCAACAATCAAAATTGAAATGCATTTTAAACTGCACTTGGGATAAGGAAAATGCTTTTTATATCATCCTTAACTTTACTAAGCATCATTGGTTGCATGTAACTTGGATCTGCATTTATATCGCTTCATTATTAGTTTTATTGGCACATGTGATCAAATGAAAAGTTGGTGCAATTTACCCAATATTAATAAATTTGGGGCTATAATACAGCTCAAAACGCTGTTTAACGACACCTTCATTTCATATTTAGTAGTCTTGTATATAAAATGATTATAGTGTGCTTAAATTGAATGAACAAACAATTATAATATTAATAACATTATATGAATTGGAGTATTATCTGCCATCCCAATAATCGGCGAATCCCTGTGTAAATACCAGGAGACACATATCAGTGTTTGAGTGTTATCGTCTATTTGCTTAAACAGTTACAATTTGAGTGGAACAGCAGGAGCCATGTAGAGAAAATGAAAACGCGCGGGGAGAAACGCGACAGTGTACACGCACAGGCAAAGGCCCAAATATAATCATGAAATGGACGAAACAGAAAGTAGAGAGGAGAGGGAGACAGGCAAAGAGGAACAAAGCTTCATTTAATTAGGAGACATATGATGTGTTTGTTAACAAAGTCAGAGAGCCGCTCTTTTGTAACTGAAGCCACACGGATGGATACACTGTTGTTCCTTTCCCCTCGACACATTTATTGTTTGCCATTGTCGAAGAGATTGGAATGAGGCAAGTTGACTCCCTCCTTAGCAGGAAAACAAAAACTAAGGAGAAAACTAATAGTGGTATTATTATTTATTATGTAGAAACAACACAACAAAACAAGAGTCTATTCCCCGCATTATCATTATTATCATCAGCAACAAGAACGCAAGAAGCGTTCAGAGAAAATATTATTTATTTTTCAGAAGAAATCTATTTATTAAAGTTTTGTCATATTACGTGCTCTGTCACCACACTACCAACACCGCGCTGCAAAGAAAATGAACGCTTTTTTGCTACTGTTTCTAATACAGGGCCATTTACGTCGAAAACTGACAATGAAACCACCACTGGTTCTCTCTTGCCACATTCTATTTTCTTGCGTTTCTCTCTTGTCCAAAACTGGGCTCTCTTTCTGCGAACGTGAGTAGTAAGCTAGTAGTAATACAAACGGAGAGAGAGAGAGATAGGAACAGATGTTGTGTTGCTTAATTCTCATCGTTGTCGACGTTCTCTCTAGATTTCAGAGCTGTATCTGTTGTCGGTGAGTAGTGTGTGTGCATGGTGCATTATTCCTAATAATAATGGTATCATTAGCAAACGCAATCTTCCAACTGCAAAATTCTTGATTATAACAAGACAACAACCACCACATTATTTTTAGCCAGGATGGAAGAAAGGCCGGAAAATGTACATTATAGCTTTTCGAGAGCTATGTGTGTATACAATTTACTTGGAATATAGAGATGAAAAGGAGTAACGAATGTGATGCTTTTATGATTATGGGGCATTGTGTTACTTGCCTCTTGTTAAACGGAGAGAAAGAGAGAAGAGATGCTTGTCAGGAAGACAACATGATTGTGTTCCTGCTGCTTTAGCTTGCACTTTATTAGCGGAAACAAATTATTGATATAGCCTACATCTTTCCTTTCTGCTTCGTTTTTTTTCTTTCAAGAGAGGTATACTAAACTCCCTTTTGCTACTCTATTGCTACTTCTGCTGCAGAAGGAAGGATGTTGATAGAACTAGTAATTTTCACTATACCATATTTCCATGGTAAGCGTTTTTCAACCACCAACCACTTTTGTTAATATTTTATAGGAGTAAATTAAGAGCCCGACGCTGTACAATGAATACTGCTTGAATAACTCATTTGCGTACACTGACTAAGAAAGGCACAAGCAGAGAGAGAGAGAGGAACAGCATGTTTCATAATATTCATCTTGTACTTGACACCGATTCTCTAGCCTCTTATAACCTAATATATGAAGGCAAAAAAATATTATAGGATTTTATGAAAAAGGAAACCTTTTTTTCAAGAGATATAATAATATCGTCAGTCATCACCACTACCGCAACATCTACAACCACCACAACTAATACTACTGCACACTCTTCCTCTTTCTCCACGTAATATTACCACAAAAGTTTTTTATTATAATATTTTTTCTCTCCTACTCTTTTCCTTTTTAGCCACACAACAACACTTTGCTAGTCGACATTGTGAAATGTGTAAAAGTAAAATAGACATTTTATGTTGCAAAGTGGTAGTGGTAGTAAAAGTGGTGGCATGATACAATGTGGTAGTAGTGTAGTTGTTATGTTCACCAGAAAGAAAGAGAGAAAAGAAAGCGCGTACATTATATAACTGGCTCTCTATGCTCCACTCTCATGGCCAATATTATGCCCAAATTACCATATTTTGTTCATTATATTTCTTTCAAAATTAAAAACTTCCTAAAAATTGGCGCCTTCTTGTTCCTTTCATTTCACGATATGAGCTAGTTATATTGTCGAAAGCATGAGAGAGCTCTTAAAATGAAAAGAGTCCCATCATCATTATTATTATTATTATATAGTGCACAAGTTATAATACTTTTATTAAAAGCTATCGAGAAAAATATGAGGAAACATATATTGCCCCCTTTTCTCTCTCTCTCCTCGGCTGTGTGTAGAGTTGCATGAATGTCTCGCAATAAACTTTGGGTACAGGTTTTCATATTGTTCCACACGTAACCGCATAAGAAACAGACAAAAGTAGACAAGAAAAGAAAGAAGAAAGATATTTTTGGATGGCGGCGTCGGTGGTGGTGATACCGTTGTTGTTGTTGTTTTAGCAAGGTTATTAGAACCATCATGTGATACCGTGTTTGTTGTCGTTCAGAAAGAAAGTGAGAATATAATGTGAAAACACTTGGGAACAAGAGGTAGAAGGGAAAAAAATACATGAGCGCGTTGAACAAAGTTGACTTTTATGTTTTTTTTCGTGCAGGGAGAAAAATGAAATAAGGCGATAAACGCGGAGGCGAACCCTAAACATGAAGAAATTAAATGAGTGAGCTTATTATTACTTATATAAGAGAGAAAGAAACAGGATTCTTTCTCGCTTGTTCTTTAGTGGGCCTCCCTTTTTCGGGTTTATTTGTCAGCACGACAGACGTCTTCATTAAATTGTTGATGACTGCATGTACAATCTTGTAACATATTTGCACAGCTAATTGGGGCTAAATGCACTGTTAACTAAAGTACGAGCTTCTTAGTTTTTGCATAATCTTTTTAAAAACAGTGGCAACTAGGATTTCAGTAAAACAGTAAAACATTTCTTAAACTGGCATTGCACTATGCTTTTTAATCAATCCGGATGCAATACTCACGACTATGAAACGCAAATTCAGCCAAAGTTGGGAACACCAGCAGGAAGTAAATATTGGATATGGAGCAAGAAAGCAGTCCATCCCAGAAATCTGAGCTTTCCACAAGATTATACAGTAGTAGGAGGCCAAAAAGCAGTAAATAACTTGCAACATTCCACTTCCCATTACTAATATTATTTATCCGGGATTATATGATATGATGTGCTATATACGGAGGGATAAACGATAAAAGAGACGCAATATTAGGAATACGATCACTACCGCACACACACATAAACAGGACATTCCTACGATGACGGCAAAACACATAACAAGAGGGTGGGCTACAACATCATCATAAAATCTCCACATCATATTATTATTATTCTACGACAGTGTAAGTTACTATATACGGAGAGCTTGTACATACACTGCGCTTGATGCTAAATGTTAGCCAATGTTCCAAGGAAGAACACAAGAATGCCAACTAACAGAGGAACGAGGAAAGCAATGATGTTATAAGAAGCTGTATTATTTCATTTTCTTCCATGTCAGCCACTGGAGACTATCAGCTACTTGTGTAGTGGTAGTAACCTGCTTCTCTAGTTCAATAAATTTACACTTGGCCACGACTCGACACTATCTGTTGAAAGGTTAAATTGATATTTGTGAAAGAATGAAACCTGTATTTATGTGCCCCGATACAAAAAAAAACTCCTCCGTCTTTGTAGAGAGTGAAAGTGGCGGGGTATCTCTCTGTTATCATTGCTATTGCCCAGTAAAGTGGTCATCGCTATAAAGTGGGTATATAACAAGGCCTAACTTGAAAATAGGATAAGCGGAATGATTAAGCGCATAACGGAAAAGGCCAGATGATGATATTTGATTGCACATGAGGGAGGGATACGTATTCAATACTGTGCTCTCTGAGTTGATTATGATAGGTTGAACCGTATCAATTTGATTCAGCTCTGGTTGAGTGCTCTCTTCCTTTTATATCTATTATTTCTCCTTTTTCTCTTTTACTGCTTTTTTTGTTTCTCGTTTTGCTCCATCCCTGGATATTATGCCACACATTGAACATTGAAAAAGATACATACCAGAAGAGAGAAAGAGATAGAGAAAGAAGAGGAGCATCATCGATGATAGTGGTAGGATAAGTCAGGGTTTCCAATTCTATTACTCGGGTTGCTACGTTTGCAATAAACATTTTTATAATATTACATTATTGCTCTGGCTGCTGTGACTTTTTGCCTTGTTGGCTGCGCGGACGCCGAGTCACCCTACACTAACTACCGTCATATAAGTGCAAGTCATGTCTTTGTTTTGTTTTGGGGAGTGTTGTGTTTATATGAAATTAAGTGTCCATCCACAATGATTCAATTATTGAAGTAAGCTTTTCATGATTTTTCCCTTTTTGATGCAGTTTGTTCTATTAAATTATTGGATCCAATGAACACATTTTGTGATCATCCCAAAAAAGAGAGATGCACATTGTGTTTTCTGTGTGCAATCCATTTAACTACGCTCTTGACAACTCTGTGCTTTTAGATCTTTGTAAGGTAACCGAGACACATTGGATATTTGTTTGTTTGCAATAATCATTACAACTAAAATCCATTTTATTCCGATATGCTGTGATTAAATAAAGCAATGAAAATAAATAAAAGCTGAAAAGTCAACTGGCGTCTTTACCTGAATGATTGACGCGCTCTCTCCACAGGTTAGGATTGGTGACAAGACTCTGAAGTCCAGGCCAGTAAATTGGTCTGGATAGGTCCAATTGTTTCCCAATGGCACCCATCCAAGGCGCCATGGACAAGTGAGGAAGTCGGGTAAAACCTGCTGCCGCTCCAGCAGCAGCGGAAGAGGCAGCTATCATTGCCCCTAAAGTTTGGGACGGTCGACTCAAAATATTATCGATGCCGTGAGGTGTTCCACAAGCACTGGTTGTAGTTGTTGCCGACGACGTCGGTGAATGAATACTCTGAGACAAGGATTTGCAAAAAAAGAAGCACATAATGTATATATGGACCATAAAAACTTTTTTCTCTACACTCAGCAGCCAGCTCAAAGCTAGTAAAATATATTGGCGTTTAGAATTCTTCTGCAGTAGAGGCCAAACGTGCAAGCTTAATAATATTTAATGTAAATGTATAGCCGTGCTAATAATAGAAAGAAAACAGTGCATGATATACGTGTGTGAGTTCATGCCGGAAAATAAGATCGACAAAACGTTATATATTAGCAGCCATATACAGATTTCATGTTCTTTTTATTCCCTTCCCACTTTTCACACAAGTGCTGACCAATCTTTAAACCTCAGCATAAAAAACGCCATCATTTCTCTCTCGCTCTCTTTCTCCTCGAGGCACGAAGAAAGGAGGAATATTATCGTAATATATTGCAGTGCATATTGCTGTTGTGTGCAAAGTATGAATATGAAAAGTAAACGCGGCTCTTTTGACAGGACTCACAGTAGTATATCACTCACTATTATCTTGGCTCTACACTACAATCGAAACAAAGGATGAATACAAAACAGTTTTCGCTTACTTTGCTACTTACGTTTGGAGGGATACCATGAAGAGAAGCGTTTTTTAGACATTGGGCTGCTGCCATTGATGTTGGTGTATAATGCTGTAACATTGCAGATTTCATTTCAGTCATGGAGTGCAAAGCAGCAAGGGGAGGGCTTCCGAGCACAAAAGCGGCCGCAGCCGCAGGACTAGTTGCTGCGTTTCCTCCCCGACTTCCGCTTTCCATATTACCTGAATAAACAAACGCTAAGTATATTATCAGCATCAAATTGCCTATTTTCCTGAACACTTTCATGACAACCAACAAGCAAGTTTTATGTACGGAATGATGAGTGAATGATGAAATTATAATAAAATGTAGTATTAGTTGTTAAAATTAAAAGATTCTGGACAAACCTGCTGCCAAACTGTTAAGGTTGAGCAAGGATAGCATCGAAGATGCAGGAGTACCAGCTGTCGCAACCGGTGGATTTGAGTGGAATTCCAACATTCCGGTTGTTCCCCCAGAATTTATCTACCAGCAGGAAAAGTTTTATTTTGAAAATCAAACTTGAAATATTACAAAAGAAAACTTGTACGCAATGTGGCTTTTTTGTGTAGGAAAAAGCACTTTTGGAGCATAAAATCTTGAACTTTCTCTCAAAAAATTCTGGCTACACTAAAAAAATATGCGTATATCAAGAACAGGAAGATGTGCAGCAGCCTAATAAAATTCATATACGTACAAATTTCTCCTGTGCACGTGACAAGCATACATTTTCATTAGCAATCTCAGCAGTCGCAGCAGCTTGTTCACTGTTTTACATACCATCCAATACTCCTCACTGTGGGATATTTTCCCATCCTAACCAAAATCATCAAACTAATCTCTCGAACGATTCGTCGTATAAAAACTGACACTGTCGTTATCAGAATATAAATGACTTTTATGTTTTCTCTGGGCCAAAAGAAATTCATGCAAAATCTGTTAATACTATATCCTCGTCGTTGATTGTGCATGCATAATTTACTAATGTTTCGTAAAATAACTACATGGTAGTTTTGTTGTTGAACGAAACAAGTATAATTTTCTTAATAACCAGCATAAAAAATATAAACAAAATTTTCTTGCTCTGCAAATCTGCATTAAAGTTTTGTTTCATTTCACCAGGTAGCATACATGGTAACATTTAAGAAGCCTATTTGAAGTTGCTAGTGATTTTGTAAAGAATCGTACCGATGGGGAACTACTGATGGCGGAAAGAGGGGATGATGACGGTGTCTCACTAAATGACGGCGGGTTCGAATCGTCCGTCAGGTGGAGATTCGGGTTTTCGCGTAGAGTTGCCGTTTTGAAGATCGTCTGGGGGAGATGTTAGCGGGAAAAAAGTGGAAAGAGGTGATAGGCACCTTCTTTCCGGTTTCTATATCTCGCAGAGTGTGCGTTTCGACAAGCAAAATTGGAACTCACTTTTACAATTAAAACACTTGATGTTTCACTAAAACACACATATTATTCACAATTAAAAATACATGTTATAACTAAATCATATTTATATCAGTCAAAGTCATTCTAAAGAGATCCCATAAAACTGTAACGGCACAAAAAATATAGAATATTGTTTTTTATCAATGAAAAGTAATTTATTATTCGTCCAGGTTGATTTTTCCAACGAGAAAACTTGAACCAATTATTAACAATGTCCTAAAGTGACAGTTTCAAATGAGTTCCGCTTCCAAATAATTGTTCTGGTATTTCAAATTAAACTGTTATTCACACTTTACACTGTTTCCTGAATTTATTTGAAAATAGTTTGGCTTTGTATATTAAATTAAAATTACTTTTCATGCAAGTGTCCAAACTTGTTAGCAAGCATGCATACGCCACTGCGATCAGCCAAACTGACACATGATCCTTCCATGGGGCACTCTGAAACTACTCATAGCCACACGTCACTACTATGAACAAACTTTTTAAAAATGGTTTATATTATTTTTTAAATAATTATTGGCCTTTTCTAGCAAACAAACATTACAATTTAAAATTAAACTGCTTGTTTATTTGTGTAAATAACGTGAGATATTTTAAAAGGACACGGAATAATTTGCCTACTGTTGGCAATCGAGATGATTTTTTCTCCACAGACTGCGTGTCGTGCTTTCTGGTTTGGTGCACATATGACAATGATGATCCGTTCTCGGGTAAAGTTCTAATGAGAAGGGTTTTTCCTCTGCCTACGATTGAAACACCACTGATGGCTAGTTGAGTGAGAAAGGGTCGTGATATAGGTACTTCTTCTCTCCTCGCACACCACACAGTGGAGAACCCAGAGCTAAAGCCTCAGTGTGATCGCTATGAGATGTGCTGGTATTGTGTGCGGCACAATGTTTGCCAGAGAGAATGAGACGGAAACCGAGAGCTCGATGCAGTGCACACTGTCTAGGAGGAAACTAGTCAGAAAGGCAATAAGTCTATCTACCACCATGCACTCTGCCAATTGTTGTAGGTGTCCATAACTGCTCTTGATTGTGCATGAATTTCATAAGAGGAAATAAGATGTGAGTGTGTGTGAATGAGAAGAGGAGAGGGAAGTCATGCCGAGTAAAAGGTACAGGAGCAAATGGTTCTTGAGAGTTGTTCGCTCTCTATTTTAGTTAACTGGCTGTTTTACTCTTCTTTAAGCTACCAACACCATAACATCATCATGAACAAAGTGTATCGCAAAAAGCAAGCAACTTTCATTCATGGTGTACATTTTACAGGGTACAAATATGTATATCGTTTTTGGAACAACGTTTACTATGTAGAAGAGTATCGGATTTACTGACTGTAACAATGTATCCAGAAAGCTCCTGTGTTTGACTTTAGATTTTGAGTATTCCTTATAATATAAGAACATATTATTATTATTATTACACTAAGGCAACTGACACTTGAAGCGACTTTTATGTGTATCATATAGGTAATATAAAGAAAAAAAAAGCTAAGTGCACAATGTGCTGAATAATATAGTTACATTGAATAGAAACGACAATGGAGAGGAAACAGTTTAGCTTGTATATAAATTTTTTCTATTGTGAACAATTGGACAAATCTCTGTATTGTTAGGGGAAACGTTAAAGTATTGAAGAGGTTTGAAACGGATGAATGAATGGAATCAAGCAATGTCGTCGGTGGTAAAAGAGACTCTGGGGTGATACTACTATTCTTGTCAAGTGATGCCATGCCAACCAGACAAAATGTTTGTTTGATGGAGGTCCTCCTCACAAGACACATTTTCGTAGTTCCTCAATGAACGTAACCGATTTGAACTTCCTGTCGTCCCCATTTTCTTCTTTGCTCAGGAATTCCATTCATTGATTCAGGAATAATGATACAAACAAATTTGGGACGATGACTTTTCCCAATCAACTTTTTTACCTGTGACCTGTCTACAAATCATGCAATGTGATTAATGCATATTAAATTTTGGCATTAATATTAGTAAACCAAAGGTACCTATCTGCTATGTCCTCTAAATTTATTCATAGGTTTGGAGGAAAAAGGTATTAATCTAAATGAAAATTGTAATTATCGCAAGTACACAGGAGTAAAAAAAATAGCATAATGTTCCACATTTTTATTTGCATTGTTACAAGTTGCGGAGAATGAACAAGGCCGCATGATGTTACACGCTCATAGGAAAAACATGAAGAAACCATCATCATCGTCAAGCATTTTACCTTTTTTACGCGTTTACCACACCACCAGTAGCAGGAAAAGTGGAAACGACGAGTCTTCATCATTATCATGCTCTCATCGTCATAATATGCATGCATTCACAATCCCCACACATAAATACTTCTTGTATGTGCCATTTATGTACATTATTTTGTTATTCCTGTTGTGTATGAGCCTCTGAGTGTGTGAGTGACTGACTCTGTGTAAAACAGGAGCAATGGTTTTGTGGTTGCTAGCTACTTCCCAGTGACTGGTGTGATTCGCTTTCTCACTGTGGAAGGCGGCACGAGTGCTCAGGATTGGGTCCACACCGCTGCCGAACCGTCCCGCTCAGACGAAGGTTAACGGTGATGATGGAATCAATTTCCCGACTTTTGTGTGTGTTGAGTATTGTATATAAAAGTGTGTGTATTATGTGTGGGCTTACTCTTCTTGTTACTTCACTATCATTATGTAATATCCTCTCATCATCATCATCTTCCCTTTATGCACAATAATATATACGGAAACAAGGCTTTTTCACGGATAAAGCCTAACCCAAAACGGTTTAAAAGCCTGTTTGTTTCTCCCTGCTTTACCGCATGAGATGAGATGAGATCAAGCTTGTTTTTTCATAATCTTGGTACGGTCCAATTTATGAGGTTTATTTGCTTTGTTTTTGATGACCGTAGAACAATATGAATCTTTAAGAAACTGCTATTAAATGTTGTGATGATGATGAGTAGCATCATTAAGCTTCATCAGTATAATATTGTATATTATTATGAACGACAAAAAGTAATTTGCATCACGATTTATCTTGTATATCATTTTGTATTGATTGAAAAATAAATTATTTTATTCTAAATGTGAAAATTGATTAATTATAATAATGTGTTATTGGTATTATTATAATTTTCAACGATGTAACACTAGAAATTGTAAGAGAAAAATTTAGTAAGAAACGGTACGCATCTCAAGATACCACAAAAAACTGCTAAAGTGAGTTTCATGCTATCACTTCTTAGGTAAGAAGACAGAAGCCCATCTATCAGTAGCAGGAAACTTTGTGTCCTACGCCAGATACACGCAGCAACAAAGACTAAGTCAAGGCCTCCAGGATATGGTTCTTCCAAACCAAGTTTTTGCAGCACTCAATCGGACTGTAGTAGCATGTATGTAAAGATATACCAACACATATTCTCATATTTTATTATAGCATTTATATCTTTAAACTTTTTTGAATAGAATACTGAATTGATTCAAGCAATTGTGTAATAACACTTATTTTCATGAACAATTCTTTACACTTTCATTTACACAAGAACAATTCAACTCATCAGTTTAAATGTTTATACCTAGAATTTCAAAATTACATTTAATCATTCAAGCTATGGATAATCCTATATCATCCTTATTCTTTGTATTACACGTGTAACAATAACACGATTGGCTCAGTTTAAGAACCGTTGTCACCAAAACATACTTTAATGTTAGAAGTTACTTCTTGATTTCATGTTTGCCATCAGTTATTATTAGGCAATATTTATGATTAGAAGCCTTATCTCAAGCCCACAAGCGTACCAACTTGATTTTCAACGTATATCTGTAAATAATTCCCAGCTTGTTTAATTAAGCATGTCTCAACATTTGGAATGGCAAGGGAAATACATGGAGAATGACTTTTTCTGGGATCCTTAAGCAATTTGATTTGGTGAAAGGCAATCCCATTCAAATATTAATTGTAGCGTTGACGCTATTTGTGAAAGGGTTTGTTACATTGTGTGTTATTATCCATAATATCTCTTTATATTTCTAACGGGATCAAAAACTTTTAGATCCCCTTTTCTGGTTGGTAGAAGCTTGATTAAGTTAAAAAGTTCATGCAATTAAATAGATTGATTCTCACATTGTAAACGCGGGGTGCACCGAGATTGTGAAGCTGGGGAACGTGAAGTGAATGGAGCGCCTACTCGACATTTCATCCTCCAGCAAAAGGGACCATTAGTGTATGAAAAGTCACAGTGGGTTAATTTAATTAGATTAATATTGAAAGGAAAAGTTTATTTATTAGCTTTCTCTAACACACTTAAGCCAGCTCACAAAAGTCATAAAGCATTACGTGTTTCAGCAATGGCAATGATCATCCTCGTCGTTATCAGCATCCTTTGAACAAGAGATAGAGAGCAGGGCTCAATAAAATTATATTGCCAACTCGCATAATATGTACCTCCCTGCCCGATTTTTTCTTGTGTGTTAAATAAAAACGGAGCATAACGGAGAATGCTGAATTGTATGTATCCATTTCATTTAATATGAGCTTTATGTATACAATGCATTATGTAGGTATGGATAATCATATGTAAATAACAAACACAACTGCTGCTAGTAGCATTTTTTCTTCTTTTTATAATGCAATATTTGTAGCTGGTTACTAGCAGTTACTTTATAGAAAGAGACGTTTGGTGGTTCCGTCCGTTTAATTCTTTCGAAATGTAAATTTGGTTTATTATAAATGGAGCACGAAAATATTTTTAAAGATTTACTTCAACTACGAATATTAACAATTTAAATAATTTCTTAGCATTTAAAAAAGCATTTAGATTTGGACATCTCCAGTTTTTATTGTAGGGTGCATAATGATAACGATAACAAATGAAACACAAATTTTTCTCATAACGGTAATTGGTAAGCAGAAATATCCAGTCAAGTAAGCAGAATTTGTGTCTTGTTGTTTACAAGTTCCTTTTTGTCTTTTTTTATGATGCACGACTTCATTACATCGGTTAGATTAATTAATAATGATATATCATATGTACAAGAAAGACACAAAATTGGTACTGTATCGCCTTATTGTATTGCGTACCTCTGTAGTTACTGTGTATTGTGTAAAAAGTGATAAAAGCATAATCATCAAGTTGGCTAAGCCTTTTTCCTACGATTCCATCCCAATCGCTAAGCGAAAAGCTATTAAAGTAACAGGAAGGGTTACCACCAGTTTATTTCCTAATAGGAAACCCGGGAGCGACTGTTGACTCTATTTTTATCATTAATCTTCATTACAAGAACTGCACAGTGATTTGGTAAAGTGATAATGATCATCATCATTGTTGCTCCAAGCACGCAGACTAACGCTTTCAACCACAGTTGAGCAAGGTGATGAAACTCGTGTGAGATAATATTGCTCTTACTGACAACTGAAAACGGGATCAAATATAAGTAAGACCTTGACTCAATATTAAAAATTGTAACCGTGCACTTGTTTACGTACTTGAAAAGAAAGACACTTTTATTGCTCCAATATTATTTTATTATGCTTACATTAAAGCACTTATAGGTAACTGCTTAATATATTCTCATGTAGATGCTCGGCATTTCAATTGAGTTAGATTTTACACTAGTTACATTAATTCTGTGTACTATAGGCGTATTAGGTATATCCAATTTCAATTCATATCATTACGGGAATATTTTAAGAAAATTACATAAAACCAAGCATGATGCTTTCTCCTTTACTGAATCACATAAACTAATGAAAGTAACAAAATTTATGCGTAACGTCATAACTTCCTAAATTGCTACACAATACCATCCTTCACATTGTTTAATTTGAAAAACAATTTCATTTCTACACAGTAAGAAATAAGTTTAAATATTGCGCAATTTCTATTATTGACAAATCCCAGGATTACTAGTAGCGTTGCCAGCAGGAATACAAACACTGCTGAGATTATTGTAAAAGTTATACATGTAAGTGGAAACAACAGAAAATAACGAATATTTACACTCATATTGAATCTTT
Organism: Entomobrya proxima; assembly: GCA_029691765.1. Lineage (NCBI taxonomy): Eukaryota > Metazoa > Arthropoda > Collembola > Entomobryomorpha > Entomobryidae > Entomobrya > Entomobrya proxima. The sequence continues at coordinate 21,226,800 of CM056173.1, forward strand.
ATGATGAGTAAAGTTATACATACTCCTCTTAGAGTTCCTTACAAAAGTAATACCTCCAAATCGAAATAGAAAATGATGTGGTGGTGTCTGCGACGTGGCGACGTTGCATCGCATCACGCTTTTTGGATTGGTACAAGTGAAATCATCTTTTCCACAAACCTATTCTCATTTCCTTTCTCTTACACTGATCGCTTGATACTCTGCTTCTGGATCCATCATATAAAATTTAGTCATATATTCGTTTCAATCATCAGATCACAAATTTCTCACTTTCCCGTTTCGCATTCATATTGGAAGCTATATTATGAATAGTGAGTGGTATGAGTGAACATGAGCGAGTGAGAAAAGGTCTTCGTCTATCCTGGTTTTTTTTCCCTGATTCGCTCTTTCTCTCTCTCCCTAGCTGCCTGGTTCCCTGAAACAACTTGTTTTTCTACTTGAAAAAGAGTGCATTTTCAATAACAATGTATGCTTGTAAAAAGGGAGGTTGGATCAGCTAGTTTAATAGTAAGAGGCATTTCCCGGCATTTCACTTACATGATCACCACCACATTAAGGACATTTTATATGATTGTGTTACTATTATTATTATAAAAGAGAGAGGTTGAATGCCTGGTTCCTACCTACTACTTAAACGTCACAGAGAACTTGTAATAGGAGCGGTAGTAGTAATATTAATAATAATAATATTGTTATATTATGTATGTATAGCGACTAACTGCTCACATGCCTTTTTCAATAAAGACCCATTTTCTTGGTTGTTTGGGTATCTATTTGAGCTGGTTCTCTGGTTAGCTCTTGTATTCAGAATGACTCCTCTCTTTGTGTTCTCTGGATTTTCCGTATTAAAGCTCTAAATGCCATTTCTCTTCCTTTTGATACCATGATTGAATTGAAAAGCCAAATTGGATTACAACCCCAAGAGAACATTTGGATTGTTCACCAGCAAAGCAGAAGGAGTATTGATGAAAAGGAGCTTTCATCCTACACGCCACACAACAGTGGAGTAGTCTTCTCCTTTCCAACCTACCATTTATTTATTATAAAAAGCTTTATACTTAATTTTATCATTGATTTAGTTCAATCTTTTCCTTTGCTTACCTTCTCTCTCTGTTCAGTCGCCATCAGTCAGGAAGGATGTTGTTTACTCAATCGTTGGGTATTTTGTTACGCGTATTTTTTATTTGATTTTTTTATTCGTTGACGAGCTCAATTTGGTGCCGAACCGTTAAGTAAAGCATTATTTTGAATTCATGGAAATATAATGTTGGCACTACAACTTGATAGATGGTTGGTATGGTAAAAAACGTTTCATGATCATAATCGAAATGCGTACGGTACTGAATAGTGATCCTGCTTTGTTGTAGGGACGTTCACTGAAGCATGAGCATGAGACCCCCGGAGATATTAAAGTGTCACTGTTGACGACACGGTTCGTCGCTTCGTTACTTATTTGAAGACATTATCTTCTTGTTAACAGCAACACTTAATAAACAAAAAATGAACGAATCCTTAATTTCCACGTACAAACGACAAGAGCAAAGTTGCAACTGTACGTGTAGCTTCCAAAAACATGATGGAATATATACAATTTTATATTTTGTATCTTAATAATCAAAGTAGATACATACACTCAAAGTCTTATAAGCCCATAACTATCTCAATTACTGTAGAGAAAGTTATATAGTTACGCCCATGCGAGCTTTGAAAATCAGAGGCAAAAACTAAAACTGTTTATTAAAGATAAAAGATAGCACTATTTATAAAAGTTGTTGCAGTTGATTGACTATGCTTACAACATAACTTTACTGTATAATGTCTGATGGAAGATTAAAACAACATCGAAAATTGTTCTGTTCTCCGATGGAAATCCAGAATCTCATAAGTAGCGGAAAAGAAGCTTCCACTTGGTCGAGTTTAATATGCAGTCATGAAACTGATGTGACATCCATTTTCTTCCAACTACCGACTCGTCGTCGTTTTTCTTGGTTTCCTAATAGCTCTAGTAAATCTTTTTAAGAAAGCTTTTTCATAGCATTTGAGCAGAAAGAAATGTCTTATAAATGCAGTACATTTAGGCATTCCGTGATCATCAACTGCAACAAATATTTTACGCCAACTTTCTTAAACTGACGTATCGTTTAATCGGAATATAAGCAAGCTTTTACTTGATTGTAAAGCTTTTCAATCAAAAGTATCGCTATCATGAACAAAACTTCACGTATCAGCGTGAATCGCGTATCGTTTGAATCAACCACCTTCAAGATTGTGTGGCGGAGGCGGTTGTTGTGATATGGTGGAAAGAAGATGTTATCTTTATCGGAGGAAGACCCCAACACAAGTAGCAAGGAGAATATTATTTTTATGACTTGACCATAAGGTCAGCTACGTATTACACTGTCCACTCAAACGACCAATTGATTCCAAGATTTACGGCCAAATACTAAGCTGAGAAATAGTCTTTGTCCTCACCCCTGACCAGTCTTGATCTGGAGTGGAATCAAAGCCGTCACAAGACCCCTGGTTATGTTTCTTTGTTGGTTTTATGTGTAAAACAAATATATTGATTGGGAAAACTAAGTTTATTGTTAGAAATGACACGCCAAAAATTTCTAAATTGGGTTCATTCATTGGAAGGCAACTACCAGGCTTTACCAGAATTGATAAATACATTTAGTTTTCTCATCTTTTTCATCTAAACACGAGGAGCAACCCTTCATGGAATACAAAATTACACTTATAATCATCTTTATTTTCCGTGACATAACAAAATTATTGGACTTATCTTATATTGCTGGTGTATTTAAATAAATTGTTTATCTTTTTGGTTTCACACATTTTGTTTGGCGAATTCCAGTTCACATTATACACTTTTTGGGAGCATGACAAAAACTTTTAAAAGCTCCCTGGAGCGCTTTTCATTAACATCATTACATTGGTTTATCCTAGATAACCCATTAAAAGGAGCAAACACTAATAATAATAATTAATGATTGTGCCAAACAAACCTGCCCTTTGTACCGTTGCCAAAGCTAAAAAAGGCATTGCTTTTTTCTTTGTTTTCACATTGTCACTAAACTTGACTCGTAAAGCGTAGCAAAAAGGAATGCAATGTTTAGCATATAGAAATGGGTGTCATTCTTATGAACTGTTTTTCTGTCACACAGATCATTGATTACGAAATGGAGAATAAACATGATTTGACCCTAGGCTCGTAAATTATACAAAGTGTAATGTTTTATTGCTGTTGCATAGAGCCCTAATATATGTATATGTAACACACAGTAGCAAAAATGAAGTGAGAGTAAGTGGAAAGACAAAACTCTGGAGAGAATGGAGAAATGGAGAGAAATAAATGTAAAAGTGTTGGTTTTTTATCTGATGAGATGGTTGGAAGGAGAAAGGGTTTGTTTAGCTTTTAAATCTCCCATTTAAACCTACCAGTTTTCAAAAGTACGGTTCCCCGTAAAATGTAAGCTTGTACACCATAACAGCACATAACTCCATTCAACATTTGTCATCATCTTATCAGCACGATCAGAAAAGACCGGTTGTAAAGATACTAGTTTGATGCCGCATGCACACGACTTGATGATCTGAAGCTATTGACTTTTTCATGTAAAACAGGAGAATTACATGTACACTCAATTTTGGGAGGAAGCTTTATAATAGTAGAAAGAGAGGGCCCACTCCTTCAGAAAAAAACCACACGTTTTTGGTTCCAGTGAAACCATGAAGAATAGAAAAGGCATTAAAAGTTTACTTGTCACGCATCCGGATTGCATATCATTCCAAGTCCATTTCTGTTTACCCTTTCTTTCCGCCTTGTCCCCACCGCCGCACCAGCACTGTCATACCAGCAGCATCAACCGTACCGCATACGACAGGCCAAAAGTAATCGGTTTGAAACTAGAAGGATTTATCCTATACCCGCACTTCTAGTGTCGTTGTTCATTTTTATCTCTGAAAAAAATGACTGTCATACTGTCTCTCTAAAAGTTAATACGCAGTTCTACTGCTGCTGATGAGAATTAGAATGCATAATAATAATTTTGTTGGAAATTTTTGGTAAACAACAGGATTTTTTGTCGTCTTGCTTATGGCGTCGTATTGAGTACGCCAGAGAATGAACGTTTCAGTGCCAATTTATATTGCAACAGGCCGAGTAGTAGTGGACGATTAACCATAATATGCAGGATGATATTTTCGACAAGAAGTGCTCCATAAAGTGTGTACTCCATGTTTACCGCTTACAAGCATACGCCTTCTATTCAGTGATGCGTGGAAATAACACCAGTACACACCAAGTGCTTTACCGTCATATAAAACCCCGTAGCAAACAAAAGCACTTGAAGTAAACCAAAATTGAGAGTTATTGTCCCAATCCCAAGCATCTTGCTTGAATACATGCAGGAGAGCAAGGTCTACTACAGTCTGGTTTCCACGAAAACTAGAAAAAAATGGGAATGGGAGAAAACTTGGAAAATACGGATATGGAATTTGTGGATGATGACCGCCATAAAAGGTTGCTTTCTCTTCAAAATGAGACCATGTTCCGGAATCATTTTCAATTTCTGATGATTTCACTGTTACAATCCGTGTGCTAGCAAGGGAATGACAACTCATTGATCTCATCGAATTTCATATTCTACAGCGTTCCTTGCTCAGAGCAAAAAAAGCTCTTACATGCCATCATCATGAATGCGATATTATAGGTAAGAAGAAAGCACACACAAACGCAAACACATGGAGCATAACTATATACACATTCTCATATAAACTCATAACCAACCACCATCAAGCGATCAGCCTCAATTTTTCTGAAAGCGATGCTCCATTTTTTCTGAACAAGTTCATGTTATATAATACGCTGGTATGATATGATGTAACATCAACGGCAAAAAAAAGGAATATTGTTACTTTTACAGTTACAACCACCGCACGAGATGATCGTCGTTCCAAAATGCATTCGTAGAACTTGTATATCTACCTCGTCAAAAAATGTAAGCTGCGCAATTTGTGTGTGAAAAAGAAGTGAAATCAACTTTCATGCTACATATTGATGCATATAGGATGGTGATGACTAGAACCGGAGTGGTGATAAAAAAGGAAGAAAATTTAACCTATGTGCATTTTCTCCTTATAAATATAATACCTGCTTGCACGAACCAATATCCTATTGAGCAATAAGAGCTTTCATATGCTCCATTTTAAGCATCAACTCGACTGATGGTTCAAGAAAAAGAAGAAAGACAAGAAGTGCTTTCACCAGACAAGCAAAATACGGAGGAGGCACAGGAAGGTAAATAAATATTTTATGCATATAAGATCTCAAGCCTCTTATTTGTTCCTTTCTAGCTGCTGTAAAGCTGGTGCGGTTAAAACGAGTATTCAGTTTGGAGCAAACCATGATCTGTCTATCAGCCTTATCTTTTCTCAACAAATGTGTCGAATATAATCCAATTCCCGAGGAAAACTATGCAAACGAGCTTTATCCATCTTCTGATGATAAAATGAAATAAGACCAACAAGAAGACAGGAAAAGTATAAAGCAAGCATGAATGATGATGACGCGATCAGTATAGGTGTAGGTGTATAAAAGCCGGTACAGCATATTATATTGGAATTGGAGCCATAAATGGTCGTGAACCAGCCAAGCTTTCTCCCAATGGGTATATCTGTCTGTCTATTCAGTTTAGTAGGAAAACATGAGATCATAATCATGTGAATGAAAGAAGACGTAGACAGACATACACCACAATTTTGCAATATTTTTTCTGTACATATTCACAGATATTTTATATATATTTTTCGGTTGTTTCTGGTACAGAGAACTGTATAAAAACTGGTATACACTTTTTTTTAAACATAACCTCATTTATAATAATAATAAGGGAGAAAGTTATATAATGTTAGTTCTATTTGATGGAAACAGGTTTACAGTTTTCTTGCGCGAATCACTCAGCTCCCAAGAGTTCCGTACAGAGAATTTTGATAGAAGCGTAAAAAAGACGCGTTATTTCCCCGTAAAAGTGGAGAAAGAATAATGATAAAAAATGTATATATTACATGGGAAAACGGGAGAATATAACATTTATGAGAAAGTCGTTGAATTCACTAGAAAACGGAAAAAGACGAACATAACGTCACGCTGAATGTACCCACCGCACGCGTATAATATGGTATTATATGGATAAGCTTTAAAACAAGTTTGGAGGAGAGAGAGAGACAGAAAAAAGGATGATGATATGAGCATTGAGGATAGGTATACAATGACAATGATACGTATCAAAGAGGAGGAAGTTAACATACTCGTATTCGTTTTTTCTCTTATTTTACTCTTTTTCCTTTATTTCTGGTAGTGAAATGTTTTATACTTTGTAAGAATATAGGAACAAGAGGAGCAAGTAACATTTTATAGGAGTGGAAAATGTTTGCATTTTGTCTTCAAGTCGAATCATGATCCGGGAAAAGCCTTTTCTTTGGCTCTCTGCCCCTCAAGCGACTAGGAAAATGATACGACATGATACTTTCAAATGATACTCTCCAACCCATACACTCCGTATATATAGTGGCATAAAGCGCCAAATTATATAATTCCATTTTCCATTTCAAGATGTGATTTGTTGCCGACATAAAAGTCGCCTTACATCTTATTTCTTTGTGGATTGCCTAAACTTTCTCCATTCATAGGACCTCTTCAGTCCATCATTTCACTCCATCTCCTATGCTTCCATTCCGATGCTTCTACTATCCATAATATCCTTTAACCATAACCAAAGTGTGCGAGTGTGTGTGTGTGTTATTTAACTTGTTCCACACACACATAACCACCAAGAATGCTGCATACACAGAACGCTTTCTTGATAATAATAGTCACCATGGTGCACACACAAACCTTAAAAACTGTATTATGTATAGTATATATTCTACAAATATTTTACATGCTTTTTAGGCTTAATAATAATAGTAATAACACATATTATCTTCATTGTAAACTCTCTCCTGTCATATATTCTTTTTTCTCTTGTAAACGCTATATAAGTACCTTGCTACTATCAAGAGTCCACTCTTTGTCATTTCTAACTCGAGACATCAACATTATTATTACCAGGTTTCCTTTTCAAAGTGCCATTTTTATCGTTACGTATTACATCTTTTCCAAAGCCACGCCGTAATACGGAGAAAAAAGAAAGAAAAAAAGTAAGAGCAAAGCGACCAAGTCGAGAAGCTTTTTTTCTGGAAACAGTGAAAAGCTACACACAAAGTAGAAAAAGGATCTACATATACAGCCAAATTGTTTATATGTCTGGTTTTCTCTTTTGTACCCCAAAACTTGTTGTACTTTACGTAAAACTGTAATATTCCCTATCTCTCTGGAAAAAGAGAACCACGACGGGATTGAAATATTCTCATCGACTCCTGACTACATCTTACACACTATCTTCATTCCCTATTTCTGTCAGAATTGGTAGCTTTTCAATTCTACTTTTACCCTGTTTTAAAAGAGTTTTCTTGGCTTCTCAACACACTTGGAGGCATGAAAAACATATAAAAACGAAGAAAAAAGAGGGTTCAAGCCTGTTCATTTCTTTGCATAATGTTTCACTGATAAAAGTCAATTCTTTTTTTAAACGAGCACACAAAAAACAAAAAAAGAAAAACAACTGTTTACTTTCTGTAAAAAAAATAGGGGGTATAATTTCCATTAAAACTTATTGCCACGCTCATTTCAGCCACGAATAAATATACAATTTTTTTTTCTTTTTAAAAATAAAAAATCTAAAGTAATTGACAAGCATTCAGAATAAGCTGTGCATGAGCAACGAGCAACCGACAATATGAAATATGAGGATTTTTATATATTTTTTCTACCAACAAATTACAACTTTTTTTGTCTTGGACAAGGAAGTGAGAGACGTAAAAATGTAAAAGAGAGCTTATCAAACTCATAGAGAGAGAGAGAGAGCATAAATGGTGATAGTAGTATATTTTGTCGTTGTGAAAAAATGAAGGGGTGGATGGTTGAAATGAGAAACTCACTGCGGCAAGTTAGTAAAAAATCTGTGTTCATTGACCATATGACGTCGCTTTAGTGAGCAAATAAGTTTCCCCAGATATTTTTATATACGTGTAGTAAGTAGTGAAGAGTGCTAGCGCTACTCTAAAAACTCATGACGACAACACATGCAAATGAAAGCCGAAAGTAAGTATGATCAAGAAACTTTTCATATAATTTTTTCTAATTTGGTCCCATTTGAAAACTAATTTTTACCGTTTGGAATCTCATCTATAATGTGACATATTGAATCACTACAGTAGTTTTTTATGCAAAAAAGCAGAATTACTAATATGATTATGGTTGCAGTCACACATTTTTTCACTTTTCCCTTGCTCACTTGGTATTAAAATGAGATGAAAAATGAGCTCTCAGTAGTTGTCTCTGCGCGTTCAATTTCAGATGCTTTGTTAGCAAAAGACGTGTGTGTGTGTTTGTGTGCAAAGAGAAAAGAGTTCAATTTCTCCTGCACCAGTTCTACCTTTCTTCCCTGGCACGACAGAAAGAGAAAAAGAAAAAGTTTGAAACTTATGCTATATTTCACTCGTCGTGATTTTTATTAAAATTTTGCATAATGATGGGTGATTTTTTTCTTTCGAATAAAAATGGAATGAATATGCATGTTGTTGTATCAGATGCCAAGGCTTTATTAAAAAATTAGACGGGAACTCATAAGTCAAAAATTGAAGGTTAGTTAGGAATGATGTGATAGATCAAATTATGAAAGGGTTTTTAATATGCAGCAAACTATAGTACATCCCTTTTAGTAAGTATTGTGCCCTGAATTTTACTAAAGTACAGTAATTATGTGATAAATGGCTTATTACGATACGCTCATAATATGTATCGTATTTATAGCTTTCAATGAAAAATATTATATTTTTTTTAGCAAAACGCATTGCCTAAAGACATTTTTCGTGAATAACTGTAATTCTTGATTGCTGAAACTTACAGGCATAAATGTATAAAAACCATACCTTTTATGTATTTGTTATAGTAAAAGAATTATAAATTTCCCAAATTATACAGCAACTCCTATGTGTGCGCAGATACTGTACCAGTACAATGACTAAACTAAAATGATTCCTACAGAATAGAATAAGCAACTGTAAGTTTATCGCATCATTAGTACATTGCTGGCTTATTTTAGAAAGTATGGCTTATGTTGGTAGCAAACTGTTTCTGAATCTGAAATATGTTTTCAATTTCAACAGCAGAAATCCTAAAATGGACATCCAGTGTCTCCAGTTCTACACCTGCTATCCATTTTCATTCGTAAAAAGACGTGATAGCCAATAATATGTACCTCAGTTTGTATTGACTGATAAAATATATATGAAACGGTGGACGTTTGTAGAGCAAATCAAGATTTTCAACTACTAAACTGCACCAGCCTATTCACGTGTATTGAGGGCACGACACTCTCTGTCCTCCCTGGGGTAAAGTAAGAATCAATTACATGAGTGGTGGTGGTAGGCCATCATTGCAGAGTTATTCTTCGCTCCATTCGTTTCCTGATATTCGACAGATATAATATTTAAGGGCAAGGGTTGTGTGTCCCAAGAATAGTTGAGAGGACGAGACAAGAACGGAAAGAGAGAGAGAGAAAGATTTCCGTCGCAAGTGCTGCTCAGGATTGCGTGAAAATGTGCTCTTTATATGCACTTGAGGAGACGGGTGACGTTGTATTCTTGTGGTCACAGTTGTTGAATAATACCAGTTTTATAGTTGCAAATTCAAGTCAGGATCACATACAATAATAACCAAATGGGGTAACCCATTGATCATGGATGGTTTTTTGGAATCAAGCATGTGTTTTTCTTATCTTTTCCTCCACTTTACGTCGCCTCCTGTGTACCTTTTCCACTTTCTTTTTCCTGCTTCATACATCCCAAAGGACATTTGGTCACACTGCACATCGCAAAAGTATAACTCTGAAATCATTTCAACTTTCTTTGCTACCACCACCACCGCCACAATAGTATGCACATACACTAATATTGCTCATAGGTTCGCCGAGTCAAGTCACACATTACATATTCCATAGGAAAACCAATTTTTCTCCGCTCTCATGGACAGATCGTGTGTTTGTCTCCCTGTATATTATGTAATTGGACAATATGGGGAATCATAAACGTAGAAAGCAAAAAAAAACATCCAACATATATCGTCTCTCGCTTATATTTACTATCTTTCACGAACATCATCTCCTATAACAAAGTCTGAAAGCTCAACTGTTTCGCTTTTTAGATTTTGGTTTTTACTTAAAAAATGTCGACTCTGTGTTGAACAGTTTCATGTACGTAATCTAAAACTGACGACAGCTACCAAAAGACCACAATGTCATAACAGTTTGTTTGTACATCGTATGTATGCATTTATGTTGGTGTCGGAAACGACACACACGGCCAGATATGAGAGCCTGCGAGCAGGGGTCTCACAAAATCACATTTGCACTGAAATAATGCTCAACTCTCAGGTCTTGGTCGTAAATATGTACTGATGTCGGGACATTCTTAGAGAATCTCTTTTCCCTTTCTCTGGTCGAATTCTAAATAGAGTTTCACACACAATCTATAAGGTGCTTTGATCTCTGCCCACAAAAAATGTAAAATAAGTAGTAAACGAGAAGATATTGTGCTACTTGGTCTTCTTTCAATGGTTTTGGGTCTATGTGGTACAATGAAAGCATTTTGATATGGGAAATGAAGTATCATTAAACATTCATTCAAATCATCATTTACCTTAACTCAAAGAACAATATAGTGTTAATCAATGCATTAGAAAGCACAAAGGAAATTCTGAGCCGAAAAGAAAGTTTTCCTGGGCTTCAGCACTCATTGTATCACTCAGATTTGTTTGGTCCATCAAGCAAGCATGCTGGAGGGAAATGAGGTTTTCATCAATGTAATTTCAATTTCCTTGGAATCAAGAACGGGAAATAGAAAAACGTAGCGAAAAAACACCACAAAAGGTGCCTATGATACCTAGGCCCATACTCAAGGGCATTTAAGATAATCGGTTTGCAAGAAGCATTCTGAAAGATATTTGCTTTTGAATTAGGCTGAGGTTAACTTTGTGTTTTTCCACATTTTCCCACATTAGAGTGGTCATTTTGAAAAAAAATTGATGCCCACTGCTCTCTAAAATATTTCATTACGCCAAGTTTTTGTTTTCTCTTGTCATAATCTTCTCCTGGGATACAGCTGGTGTTATTAGGATATTAAGGAAATAGCTGTGAATGTGAAACACATACGGATAATGTGCCTATTCTGAACACTGAGCAAACGAGCATTTGATTGTTGTTTTGTATTATAATCCTACTGTAGTTGTAGTTGTAATACAAATGCGGAAAAACTAGACAGAACTAGTGAATCTCTGGCGCTTCAGAGAAAACAAAATGAAAACAGCAGATGCAACATCAGCAAATAAGGTACCTCCAAGAAGGCAATTGTTATCCCATTTTCTCCATCAAACTTTCTCTTGACACAACATCACACACAGTAGTGATGTCCACTTTTGGTCCGTTGTTGATGGTACCTTGAAAAACTCTAAACATCAAAGCTACACATTACTAGGCAACCCATCCTTGCCCATTTTCCATATAGAAGTGATTTTTGTTTGTATATTTTCAATTAAATACTTTATTCGCATGTTCATATTATCGTTATTGAATGGAATGGGATGAGTATTTTTTTCACGCTATGAAATTCAAATTCAATTCCACATTGTTAGTTATTCTAGAGGAGTAGGTTGGGATTTAGTTGGCTAGGGATGAGAAAGTGCAACTAGAGAAATGCATGTTTGCTTTTTAAAATATCCTTTGATATGGTCATCATCCTTTTGTGGGTGTGTGAAAGGCGGAGGGCGAAACATGTCGCCTGTCTGCATGATATGGAGATGAGCGAACACAGATGTCCGTTTGCTGTCAGGATTGCTGGACAATCTATACTGATTCCCTTCTCACACTCCATTTGAGACCTGAAAAGTTAGATAAAATGTACGCATTCCCTGCTGGATTTGCCATGGATTTCTTTCTGTCCGAAAAAGCTCAACTTATACAAACCGCAATTTCTATGCTAATGATATTTATTTAAATGTCCAAATCAAATAACTGTGTTGCCATGCCAGACAGAGATTCCATTTACTTATGTGATACTGCATTTTCTTGCCCATAATTTCCATGATATACGTTTGTGCACAAAAAAAATATGTTTTCACAGAGGACTTTTATCAGACCATAAGTCATTTAGGCAAAACTGAGTAATTTTTACATGTAACGGGATGTCTAAAAACTCGGGGAAATCCCGATTTATTGATTTCTTAGGCTGTGTTATGAAAATTTGTAGAAAACCATTAGAAAACCGACTCTCCTGACAAAAATAAAAATTGTACAAGAAGTGATTTCGAAATTTTAAAAGTCGAATTAATTTGTTCGTAAAGCTTATTCTTATTCCATTGGCAAGCTACAACGAAATAATAGTTTTAATGGAACAATAGTTTGAAACGCTATGTAGCCAAGTATATACATTACTATGTTTTCTAAGCATAAGATACTTTGCATCAAATTCATGGAGTTGTACCACATATTAAAATAAAAGGTATTTATCGCACAGCCCGTAGGTTATCTTTCCCATCCTCCTCCTATCCATCATTCCCAAGTCGGGTACACATGTCGCCTCTAGATTCTTTATCGTTCATCAAATGCCAATTAGCACAACTATCGGAAATGGAAGTAATGTAATTCGTATTTTATAAGTTAGAAAAACTACCTGGTTTCAGTTCTACTCCGTCTGGTTGAGCGTGTGTGTACAAAGTGAAAGTCTCTCAACTCAACTCTCATCATAATTCTATTTGATGCTGTGCCACCAGATGTGTTAAAATAGTCTTCCATTGGCAGAGAAAGAGGATATTATACAGAAGTCGCAACTTATGTCAACATGCTGCTTGTTCAACCAAGCCTACCACTAGACTAGCATCATTAGCTCACAGAAGATATCGTAAAGTAGTACAATGCGGGGCTCAACTTTCTCCGTTTATGTTCTTTCTCCACTCTCGGCTCTCTGGCGTGTCGTAAATGAGAAAAGAAGTTAATGATATAATGAGCAAATTTGGTACATTAACATGTATCATATAGCAATCGAGAAATTATATGGTCTTGTTGATGTCAGCATATACTTTTTCTTGCATTTATATACATTATGCATGCTATTTAAAGGATATTAAACTTGCCCATTTTAGAAAACTACAACTCTACATTTTAGATATATGCCAAAAAAACAAGCCTGGTTGTCGCAGTTTGCTGCATTTGTTGTTCCCTCAGATATACACGTTTGTACATGTTTGTAGCTTCTCTGTGATTTTTTCTAATAATAGATACCTATGTTAAATTAAACAATAACTGATCATATTAGTACAAGATAATTTTGTAGGGATGAATTGTAACATTAATGCAAACACGTTAAAGTGCAAAACTAACGGATCTTTTTGGGAGTGTGATTGTACATCTACCCAAAAGAAGGAGTTAAAATAAAAACAGCATTTTTGTGTAAACTTATGAGTGAATCAACCTCTGAGGTGCAGATTATGAATAAAATGCTTCGTTATGGGATGCGTGATTTCCTACAATGCACAAGCACTTATAGATATAATGTATTTTAATTGTCCTAAAGAAAGGTACATTATTCCACTCGAGTTTTATGATAATAAAGGTTATCGGTGTTGTGCATTTCATTAGTTTTGTCACTTGTTGGAAACCATTTTATTTGAATTTGGAT